>JAENPR010001830.1:0-105193 GCA_018135685.1 Themeda triandra | reverse complement strand
GCACGTACGGCATTCGATCAACAATGCAGACCGAGAGGACAAAGAAACGACCTGTCTAGCCTTGTCCGCCCGCTGTTGTTGTTGTTGGCATTAGATGCCTTGTTTCAAACTCCTAAAAAAAATGTTCACCAAATTGCTCGATAAATAATGCCCCGGCTCCTCTGTACGGAGACGTACACTTTGCTACGATAAACATGGCCATGGCCTCTTCCCCTCTGTTGCTGCTGTGCGTCCTGCTTCTATGCACCTACATTTTGATTGCTCTTGGAGGCAGTGAGCACGGCTTTGTTGTGGTGCCAACAAGCACCTCTTCGCCGTCCAATGCCGCGTGCTCACCTGCACCACAAGGTATCCAATGCAATGCAGTTCAATGCAAGTGATGAACTCAAAGTGATACGAATCAAAGTTTCAGACTAACTGTAGTGCTATTGATCTGTGTCAGTGATTTTTGATCCCAACCGTGCGTCCATGTCGCTGGCGCACCGGCATGGACCGTGCGCGCCGGCCTCGGTGTCGGTGGCGGCCACGAAGAGGTCGTCCTGGCCGAGATGCTTCGCAGGACCGCGCTCGCAGGAACTATATCGTGAGAAAGGCATCCGGGCGCCGCACGCTATCCGAGGTGGGCGTAACCATTCCGACGTCCCTGCGTGCCGCCGTGGACTCGCTGCAGTACGTCGTCACGCTGGGCATCGGCACGCCGGCCGTGTCGCAGGTCCTCCTCATCGACACCGGCAGCGACCTGTCGTGGGTGCAGTGCCAGCCCTGCAACTCCTCCACATGCTACCCGCAGAAGGACCCAGTGTTCGACCCGAGCAATTCGTCCACGTACGCGCCCATCCCGTGCAACCCAAGGCGTGCAAGGACCTCGTGACCGACGGCTACGACAACGGCTGCACAAGCTCTACCGGCACCTCCCTGTGCCAGTACGGCATCCAGTACGGCAACCTAGACACCACGGTGGGCGTGTACAGCGGAGACGCTGACGCTGAGCCCACAGGTTTCGGTCAAGAACTTTGGCTTCGGCTGCGGCCTGATCCAGCATGGCAAGTTCGAACTCTACGACGGCCTCCTCGGGCTCGGTGGCGCGCCCGAGTCGCTCGTCTCCCAGACGGCGGAGACGTACGGCGGCGCCTTCTCGTACTGCCTCCCGGCGGGGAACACCACCACCGGGTTCCTCGCGCTCGGCGCGCCGACCAACAACACCGCCGGGTTCCTGTTCACGCCGCTGCAGAGCGTGCCAGACCAGGCCACGTTTTACTTGGTCAATCTCGTTGGGATCAGCGTCGGAGGGAAACAGCTCGACATACAGCCGATTGTGTTCTCCGGAGGTATGATCATAGACTCCGGCACGATCGTCACGGGGCTTCCGGAGACGGCCTACTCGGCGCTACGGACGGCGTTCCGCAGCGCCATGTCGGCGTACCGGCTCGTGCCCCCCAACAACGACGAGGACCTCGACACGTGCTACGACTTCACCAGCCAAACCAACATGACGATACCAACCGTTGCCCTCACGTTCGATGGCGGTGTTACGATCGACCTCGACGTGCCTTCGGGGTTCTGCTTGACGGCTGCCTCGCGTTCGTCGCAGGGGGATCGGATGGTGATGCCGGGATCATTGGAAATGTCAACCAGCGCACGTTCGAGGTGCTTTACGATTCTAGTCGCGGACATGTCGGATTCCGCCGAGGCGCTTGCTGAAGTACGTCTCAAGTGCTACTGTATTTCAAAATTTCACGGTCATCATACATGAATCGCAGCTGAAATAAGGAATCGAATCTGTAGTACGTGTAGTAATTAGTGAAAACTAGAGGAGCAGTGGTTTTTTTGGTTGTTCTCATAAATATATTAGCAGTCAAAATAAGGAACAATGCTATATTTCTTTTCTTTTATATGTGGTTTAAAAATTGCGCATGTAAAAGTGGTACTTATGTGGTATGAGCAGATCTCGAATGAGGATTAATTTGCCATAACAGTGAGGTGGTTCCTATTAATTTAGAGGAGGATGAGATCCATAGGTTAGCAAATATTCTATCTTGTCCTCAGAGGAACCTTTCCCATTAAATACTTAGGAATTCCCTTGCATTTTGATGAGCTTGCTAGAGAGGATGTTCAACCTTTAGTATATAAGATGGTGAGTAGAATAGCAGGTTGGAGAGGAGGCTTCTCTATTTGGCTGTTAGAGTAACCTTGATCAAATCATGTCTAGTCAGCATACCAGTTTACCTTCTTCTTTCATAAGATTCCCCAAATGGGCAATTCAGCTTATGAACACCCGATGGGGGAATTTCCTGTGGAATGATGAAGAAAACCATCACAAGTATCATCTAGCAAACTGGGAATTGGTTTCAATGTGTAAGGAGTTTGGTGGTATGGGCATACCAAATCTTAGGGATTTGAATTTATGCTTGATAGCTTGCTGGCTTAAAAGGTACATTAATGATAGAGATAAGTGATAGAGACAGTTGATTGACTTCAAGTATAAGACTGCTAAACCAAACTTTTTACTACTAAACCCGTTTCATGCATCTAATTTTTTTAAGGGGTTCATGTGGGCTACTACTGCTGCAAAATTTGCGTATAGATGGAAAGTGCGTAATGGTCAGAAAGTGAGATTTTGGGAAGATGTATGGGTTGGCAACTCTAGTTCAGCTGTGCAATATTGGCCACTATATAGAATTCTAAATGAGTATGGGAAAACCATAGCTCAGCTTTGGGATGGATCACAACTGAAGTGCACTTTTAGGAGGTTTTACTAAACAACTTTATCAATCCTGGCTGGAAGTTGTTGAATTAGTGTCTATTTTACATTTGTCTTGTGAGGAGGATGAACTAATCTGGCAATGTACTTCTAGGGCAACTTATTCCTCTCAATCCATGTGCAAAATCATTAACTTTAGGGACATTAATTTTGTGCATGTTCCAAACTGTGGGAGTCTAAAGATCCCTCCCAGAGATCAGTTATTCTTATGGCTTCTAATGCATAATAGAGTGTTGACAAGAGACAACCTGACAAAAAGGAGAGAGGTGAAAGATGAGTCATGTCTTTTCTGTAGTGAGAAAGAAACTTGTCAGCATCTCTTCTTTTTGAGTGTGTTGTGGTTAGAAGGTGCTGGGAGGTGATGTCTAATATAGTTGGGATTCCCTTAGGAGCTAGCTTAGATGATATTGGAAAGTTTTGGCTTAGCAATAAGAGAAATAGTTTGATAAATATTGTTACTGCTACTGTTATTTGGTATGTATGGAACCGCAGGAATGAGGTTCTTTTTCAGAGAAATGGGTGGCGAAGCATGGAAGATCTTTACCACCTACTGATGGGTATCTTGCGAAACTAGATCGTGCTATGTCCCGAGGAAAAGAAAGATTTACTACAAAGCCATCTGAAGGAGATCAAGATGGTTTCATCTTCGGTACTCTGGTTGCCGCACATTCCCAGGCGCGCAGGATGAAGGTGCAGCGTGGGCTGCTGAATGCCTATGTTTAGAAGACCCGGATGGCGCTGAAGGGACGGCGAGTTGGTGACACTGAATGCAAACCTGCCGTGGTGGAAGAGTTGAATGAGGTGCTCAATGAGCTGTAATAAGCTGGCGCTTAATTCCATTGAAGCCTGTTAGAACATTGTTTCAGTTTCGGCGTTTTGTAAGCCCGGATGGCTGACTCAGAGCTGGGTGGCCTGGGTTCTGAACTTAAACGCTGTAAAGAACAAGTGGTCTTTTGATTTTAATCGAAGGCTGGGCCAAGTAGCCCTTGGACTCTAAAAAATTGCTTATGTACATTTTCACTTAGTTTTATGTAGCGGCAATATAATTCAAACCAAAATGTCAGCGGAATTTGTATCTAAATAAGTCAATATGTAAGGTCAATCTCAAAGTATGATAATTATCACTCTATTCTACATTATAAGACATTTTGACTTTTCAAAGTATATTGTTTTAATAATATATCTGCACATAGTGTGTATATCTAAATTATGAATCTATAAAATCTAAAACATCTTGTAATTTGGAATAGAGGACAACATTATATACTCTTTGATTTTTTCAGAAAAATAGGCCAACAGACATTGAGAGCCAGTTTATCAAAACATAAATCCAGTTTACCTCCCCCTAACAGTTATAGAGCTGAAGAACTCTCTCAACTCAAAGATTATAACCGTTATACTATAATATCTAAAACCGAACAATTATCCAATTTAAATGTGGTTCTGAGCCAGCTCTTTTTAGTTGAAAAAAAAATCCAAAAAAATGCTAGGCAGTGTTTTTAAACCACAAAATGTACTGACATCTAAAAGAAATCTAAGGTATTTATTTGGATAAGGAAATCTCAAATACAATATTTGAACCTCGTGAAATTATCTCTGGAATCTTCCAGAATTGGATTGAGATCTTGGAAAATAAGAAACATGTATAGAAAAATCTAAGAAATTTATTTGTGAGTCTCTTATAAATTTGTATAATTTAAAGTGGCTTTCATGACAGTAACCTAGGAGAAGAACAAGTTTCTACAACTTATAATATGAGCAAATCATGAAAATATTGGCTTTTGATATTTTTTATGCAATTAGTCTATTGATTTTCCAGTGCACATGCATGAGATATTCCGATGCATGTGTGAGAAGCTCTGATATAACACAATGGACAACACCATTCTTCTCTTTTCTTCACAAGAAACAGGTCGAGAAAATAAATATTGTCATATCATGGTTAGCAATAATGTGGTAGAGTGAGTTGGGTCGTAGTTCCTAGATATGCAAACCACTAGTGATAGATGGATGTTGACAAGTTGGCAAGATTATATTAGCTAACGGCATGAGACTATAGTAGCTTCAATAGATAAGAGGTGAGTTGTGATGAATTCGGATTGTTGTTCTATTGAGGAATGGAGTTCACCAAAACGAAATTAAAGACTATCTTGCTTTAGTATGAATAGAAATTACACAACCACAACCACATGATAGAAGTGGGAAAATGAATATGAAAGTACAATGACAATAGCTTTTAGCCAAAAAAATGATTCGTGATAGATATGGTTATTGTATTGATTATTGCAGTTGGACGACGAATAAAAGGAGACGACTAATATAATGAAACAATAAACAATAAATATTTTTGAAAAATTGTTTAAAAAACAAATGTTCATAGTGGAAATAAAAGAAACTAGCTACCTGTGATTTGTGCTTATCTTTCCTTGCCAGTTATAAATATTATCTTTTGAGAACTAAATAAAAATGAATTACTATTGTACACAAAATTTCATAGACTTGAAGAAAAAACACCTTATAAGCAATAAATAGTTGTTAGTACTTCTTTTATCAGAATTCAGACCCATCTGATCTTTCCATAGGAAGAAGGGTTATCAAGAATGAACTTACAGATGAATGTGACGACGGCTCATGCATGTGATGGGAGTGCTGACGATCATATTATTGCCGATGGTGATATTCAGCATTTTGACTGACAAAACAATATGTTGGTTGGCGGTACGTACAAGACAGAGCGGCGACATATTTTTTTATATATCTAGACGAAAACATATGGGAAATTTCGTCCGCAGTACGTAGGATTCTTAGGACACTGGACAACACGACGACATTGATCTTAGCAATCTTCGCTCCTCATCTTCTGTTTACAGCTCGTCGGCGAATCCAAAATTTAGTCCGGTCTGCTGTGCATATATAGTTTCTTCTGTGTACAGCTCATCGGCGAATGTGAAATTTAGACGTGCTATGCATATATAAGTTTCACCCATCCTATCTCCTTCCACAGCTCTTCATCTTCCATCATGGCCTCACTGCCTCTGCTCTTGTGTGCCATCCTTTGCACCTACTACTCCCTCGCTCATGGAGTCAACGAGCACGGCTTTGTAGCGGTGCCAACCACTGCTTCTGAGCCAGAAGCAGCATGCTCTACATCCAGAGGTACACCCTACACATGATCTGATCATCTGAATATATAGTAGTGTCTCTGCATTGGCCTGTAGCTAGTGATGTATACTCCTTCTGTCCCAAATTAATTGTCTTTTTTGATTTTCGTGTGACAAGTTTAACTCAATTTGTCGAAAATATTTGCAATATTTATATCTCTAAATAAATTTGTTTAGAAACTAGATTTAAAGGTCTTTTCGATAATACAAATTATGTAACACAAATATTAATATTTTTTTAGTATCGATTTAGTCATAGTTATTTTTCAGAAGACAAAAACGATAGTTATTTTGTGATGGAGGGAGTGCACCTCAAATCAAAATAACTTATGTTAGTTATAGCTCACTCCATGCATGCTTGAGTTTTCAGTGAGGTTGGATCGGGACGAAGCAACACTGTGTCCGTGCCATTGGTGCACCGGCACGGGCCGTGCGCGCCAACACAGAGCTCCGACAAGCCGGCATCCTTCTCCGAGAGACTCCGCAAAAGCCGTGCCCGCTCGAAGTACATCATGAACAGGGTGTCCAAGGGCATGGTAGGTACGACGCGGGACGACACCAACGTGAGCATCCCTACACAACTGGGTGGCTTCGTGGACTCGATGGAGTACGTGGTCACCGTGGGCTTAGGCACGCCGGCCGTGTCACAGGTCCTCCTCATCGACACCGGTAGCGACCTGTCGTGGGTGCAGTGCAAGCCCTGCAACTCCACCGCGTGCTACCCACAGAAGGACCCCCTGTTCGATCCAAGCAAGTCTTCCACATACGCTCCCGTCCCCTGCCACACCGACGCGTGCAGGAACCTCTTTAACGATTTGTACGGCGGCTTGTGTACTGCTATTGACGGTGGCGCCCATTGTGGATTCATCATCATGTATGGAGATGGCTCGCAGACGACGGGCGTCTATAGCAACGAGACGCTGACGCTGGCGCCTGGGGTGGCCGTCAAGGATTTCCACTTCGGGTGTGGGCATGACCAGAGCGGTCCCAATGACAAGTACGATGGCCTCTTGGGTCTCGGTGGCTCACCGGAGTCGCTCGTCTCGCAGACGTCCTCGGTCTACGGTGGCGCCTTCTCATACTGTCTCCCGGCTCTAAACAGCCAAGCGGGGTTCCTTGCCCTCGGCGGCCCGAGCAGCGTCAACACATCCGGCTTCGTGTTCACGCCGAGGGTCCGACATGCGTTGAAGACATTTTACCTGGTGAATATGACCGGCATCACGGTAGCCGGGGAGCCGATCGACGTCCCGCCATCGGCGTTCTCCAGGGGCATGGTCATAGACTCCGGCACGGTCGCCACACTGCTCCAGCACACTGCGTACACCGCGCTGCAGGCCGCGTTCCGGAAGGCCATGACGGGGTACCCCCTGGTGCCAAGCGAGGACTTTGAGACCTGCTACAATATTACCGGCTACAGCAACGTCACGGTTCCAAAGGTTGCTCTAACATTCGGTGGTGGTGCCACCATCGACCTTGACGTCCCCAATGGGATTTTGTTGGACGGCTGTTTCGCTTTCCAGGATTCAGGGCCGGACAGCGAGATCGGAATCCTTGGCAACGTGAATCAGCGCACACTGGAGGTGTTGTACGACGTCGGTCATGGTAGAGTCGGATTCCGGGCTGCTGCCTGCTGAAATGTCGGTTTAATTTGCTGCCTGCTACAAGAGTGATTCAAATCACCCATACTCATTATTGAAAGATAAATGATGTCAAGGTACTATAGAGATGACAAAGACGCTGAATACTTACGTACTACTCTTTGGTTACTTGTGAGTATTGTGTGGTTATGCTTGTCAATATCTTTGATGCCTTCGCTTCAAATTTCAAAAAATACAACCCATAGCAGACAACATTTTTAAGCATTTTTTTAAAAATCAAAACGCACCTGCTTGATAAGACAATAATATGAGTACTCACTCATCTCGTAGCAATGTATATTTTGCTCTGCTGCCCGATCTAGAGCTGGCGATCATGCATGGAGGGCGGAGGCTATCTCGTACGTGAACTGCAGAGTGGGATGTAAAAAGGAAAAAAAAAATGAATGAAACAGTAATAAGATGTAAAACATTGAAAAGATATGATGTCCGGCAGCTTCGTGTTTACACAAGAATCTAAGCACAGGGAGCAAATATATGGTACTGGACTATTGACGTATTTATTTCCTATACTAGTTCTACGACCAGATATTCCACTTGTTGGTTATAGAAAACAGATAACAAAAATAGTCTCTATTGGAGTACCTTTTGAGTATTTGAAATGCATTCTTATGCAACCAAAAGGAACATGCAAAATCATTGCAAGGACTGCAAGAGTTGGAAATATATATAGTGTGGAGCAAAGCACTTCCGTATTTGGAAAAAATTAATTACACCACCTTTCCGTATTTAGTTGGCGCATATACGAGTCACAACCGAACCTGTACTCTTTCCATTATTAGCATGCAAGGCTAATTTACTTTTTTGTGGACAAAGCCGCGTCATTCTCTTTTTTTTTCATGCCCACACAGATTGGATCGGTCCTCTTTTTGGCGGCCGGGTCCTCTTTTTTTTTTTTTTTTTGAAAAGCGACGGGGGGATCAAAGCAGATCCCCACCTGGATTTTATTCCACAGATCCCGGCAAAGCCGGTGGGTGGATGGGGCCAGGCCCCAGTGTTCAAATTACAGCATGAAAAGCAACAGGTTTATTACATAATGAAAATTTGACTCCACTTAGAAAGGAGAGAGGCGTTCCTCCTCGGGGTTCTGCAGGACCAGGAAGCAGCTGAGTCTTTGCAGGTTGCCATTAGCCGATCGGTGCTAGGCAGCTGTTGTCTGAAGACGACTTCATTTCGATGTTTCCATATCTCCCAGCAGCACAAGAGTATAGTTGGAGTAGCAACATCAGGGTGCACGTGTGGGGGAGGTTGAGTGAGCCACAACTGTAGAACCGGCGCAACGTTCCTGGGGTCCCAGCCAATCCGTTCCCAGAACCGTTGGACGAACGGGCAGCCTGAGAAAATATGGTCAGCAGTTTCTAGCGCATGCTTGCAGATTTCACAGGAGGCGTCGATGATGATGTGCTTGTTGAGTAACGCGGCTCTGCACTGAATCCTGTTCTTGGTGAGCAGCCAGGCAAAGGTCTTTACTCTTGGAGGGGCAAAAGAGTTCCAGACAAACTTGAAGGAGGGGCAAGGTTGCTCTTGTTTCGTTGAAACTCGGTAGATAACAGCAGTGAGTAGGCGGCCGTGTGCATCTTGATAGAGGCTGGAGCGCTGATCAGTTTCAGAGTCAAGTTGCACTTCCGCCAGCAAGGAAAGTAGCTCATGTAGTTCAGCAGTTGCCTGATGTTGGTGTTCGTTCCAAGGACCGAACACCAGCGAGATCGAACCGAAGACTAGAATGAAAGTAAATGACGAAAGTAAACAACGAATGCTTACAACGAAATGAAACAACAGCTTTATTCCATTCCAGGATCGGTCCCCCTACAAAATGCCCCTGGGGGTCTATTTATAGTAGTCCGTGGACTTTTACATGACCAAAATGCCCCTGTGCCTAGCCTTCTATCCTCCACCATGTGAAGGGCAAGACTGTCTTTTCCTCCTCCAAACCGACCTTCGAGGCCGCCTCCATTGCTTGGTCCACCTCAGGTCAGCCCAACTCGGCCCACGAAGCTCGGCCCATCATCTACCTGTAACAAACCAAACATCTGCTCAAGGCAAAAGGGCCAAACTGAAGGTTTACACTTAAATTCGCCTCAGCTTCCGACTCAAGTGTGAAAGCCGTGACGTATCCTGCCCGCGGCTCAAACGCGGCTTGAGTCGAAAGCCAAATCCCCTCAGCTTTCGACTTCTTGAAATGGCGAAAGGCTTCTCCTCTCGGCTTTCGCCTAACCTTTCCGACTGCCTGGACTACGGGAGCATTGTCTTAGGCGAAAGTCACTGCCTCCCAACTTTCGCCTAAGGCTATCGACGGTCGGAACTTTGGAACCTCTCTTAGTCGAAAGTGTTCACCTCTCAACTTTCGCCCAACACATCCGATCGTCATCAAAGGGAGCGCTGTCAGAGGCGAAAGTCTTCGACTCTCAGCTTTCGCCCAAGGTATCCGATCGTCTTCACAGGGAGCGCTGTCAGAGGCGAAAGTCTTCGCCCTCGGCTTTCGCCCAAGGCATCCGATCATCACGAAGCGCCATCACGGGCGAAAGCCTTTGCCTCTCGGCTTTCGGCGGCGGCGAAAGGGGTGGGACACTTCCGACCTACCCCAACGGTAGCCCCTTAGCGTTATCTTGGCTCAACTCGTTTGGCCAAGATGCGCTAACCAATCTTTCGCCAACGCCGCCCCCAAAATTTGTTTGAAAATTGTGATCTTTGATTTCTCAACTTTCGAAATTGTACTTTTGAATTTTCGACCAAATTTTGAATTTCCCGCCAGTTTCCTTCATTAATGCTGGAATTTTTCATTTTCTTGATTTTATTTTTAATCTTCATTATCCTCTCGGGATTCGTGCCTGGCGGGGGCGGACGCGTCGGCTCGCAAATCGAGGCGACCGTTTCCGACCGCGCCTATATAAGCCGCGCCCCCGGCGAGTGTCACCCATTTGCTCCGGTGCCTTCACGCTCGCACCGGCTTCCTTTCGCTTGAAGCTTTCGCCGGAGCTTTTGCTTGACGCTTTCGCCGCTAGAGCCCGCGGTGCTTCCGTCCTGTGTGAAGCCCGGTCCGACTTGTTTTCGGTAAGTTTTTTCTTCTTCCGGCTTTTCGCCTTTTGTTTTTTAGTTTTCCATTCGCGTGTTTTTTATTTCGATTTTTCGCGTTTTTAGATGGCGAGTGAATCCTCTACTGCGAATTCTTCTCGCTCTAATTCTTCAGAGCATTCGTCTTCTACTAATGATGAGGAAAACAAGCAAGTTCCCACTAGCTCTAGTTCAGAGGACAGTTCGGAAAGTGAAGAGCAAGCTGCTCCCCCAATCGCTGCTATTCCGCTACGTGCTTTCGATGCGGCGGATGAGGACGTCGAAATTGATGATGCTTTCGAAATTCCTTCATTTCCTCCTTCTGATGGAATTGATCTTTCTCCTCATCTGGAGGACCAGTCTGAGGCTAATCTTGATGGAGTTCCAGCGAATGATTCTGACGCTGGGAGTGATAATGAAACGGAAGATTTAGATGCGGAAGTTACTGCCACTTCCCAAGCCAATCTTAAACCCAAAGATTACCCTCGAGTTTCGGTTTATGAGTTGAATGTGTCAAGAGTTGATGAGGATGAATTGGATAGCTATGTGTCCAAAGGTTACATGACTCGGGCGGTTCGCGATAGATGCGAGCTCGGAGGACGAGACCATCCCCGAGCCCAAGGAAAATGAGGCCGTCGTCTTTCGCGATTACTTCCGTGCTTTGGGACTACCATTCCTTGTGAACCGTTTGTTGCGGAAGTTCTTGGAAAATTTGGACCGCAACTTCACCATCTTACTCCTAATGGTGTTAGTCGTCTTAGCATTTTTGCTATGGGACTAAAGTTCATCGGCTGCCCTCTTAATTCCGAGTCATTTGTGCGAAATTACGGTGGCTATGGAAGGCTGGACACCAGTCCGACAAGAAAAGGAAGATTCGTTATACCTCCGAATATGGTGGTTATAACTTCACCGCTCGCTCCATAATCGCGTCCAAACTTTAGTGCCATTTTACAAGGGCAAGTGGCCAGCCGGAAGGACTATTGGTTTTATGTTCGCGTTTGTGAGGCGGCGGATGTTGAAGCCGCTAAAGCGAAGGGTTGGAAAAGGCGCATCCTCTAGTGTCTCGGCTTTCGCCTATGGTGGAAGGAGCGAAAGCTGAATTTACTCCAAGTCCCGATGAAGAAGATGCTAGCAAGTATTTTTGGCGAACCGCTTCCAAACAAACCGTGACTTGGCGAAGAGTGGATGGTATTAGGGCAATTACCCTCGATCCTAAAGTTGTTTTCGATCATTTTGTTAAAACTTCGGCCGGGTGTTTTGTTCCCGATTCCGATTTCGACCATATTACGGAGGATGAAAAACCAGAATATGCGGCATATATCGAAAGCTGCGTTCTGAAATCTTTGGTCCTTACGGTGAGAAAGAGCACAAATTGTGCGTTCAGGTTGGACTGGCTCGAGCTCGTCTGAATCGGATGTTCGACTTGATCGGCGTTCCGTATTTTAACAGGCTTGGTCCCAAGTCTGTTTTAGATGCGGAAGATGTTCCGAGAAAACGCGGGCGAAGAGGGCGAGGGCGCGGACGTGGTGGTCATGTTCGGGCAACCCAAGTTCTTGAGACAAGAAAGCGAAAGGCATGTCCTCGGGAGGTTCGTTGTTCAACCGGTGACGTTAAGTTTGGAAGGGAAATTGCGAAAGCTATGCGACCTAGTTCGGGTGTAATTATCGGGAAAACTCGGTCTTGGGGAATGTCTCTTTTTGAAATGGTTGGAATTGTTTATTTCGATAGTTCTTTAGATTTTGATCCTGTTTTCCAAGTTCGTGTTTAACTAATAAACTTTCGTCTTATTTCTGTCTTTTTCAGGTTGAAGAGGAAAAAGATACCATGGCCGGACGTGCCAAGATCCCTGATCCTCGGATGCTGGAGGACGATGACACTGTGTCATTCTTGAACCTTGGGTCTAATATTGGCGAAAAGCGCCCGGCTGCTGCATCTGATCGGGATTCAAAAAGGCAGAAGACTGCTGCTTTGAAAGCTGCCGAAGTTGCGGAGGCTTCTAAGGAAGCTGCAAAGGAAATTTCGAAAGATCTTTCGAAAACAACAAGCCGGCGTCATTCGCCGAAAGTTGGTAAGTCTCGATTCTTCAGAGAGTCTATGGTTGAAAACATCTTCCGGGGTCACCTGTTCGGGCATGGTGAACTGGATTTGGATTCGTGTTCCGATGACTACGGCGAAATGGTGGTTTATTCTGGGACCAGTTCTTCCGAAGAGCGTGACCCCGGTCGAGAGAGGGCTTATAAGATCTCAAACTCCCTTGGGTTTCCCGCAGACACCCGCCTGATGGCGAAAGTGAGGCATGATGAGATGGGCATCTTTCCGAATGCCAAGGCGCTGCAGGCCACTGATGAGGCTGCCAAGTCCTTTGGAATGCCGCAAGTTGAGAATGCCTTGCTTCGGTTCAACCGAGATGGCCTTCAAGATGCTGCAACTTCTCACCTTATCCAGGTGCGTTCCATGCTTTCATGTCCTTAGCTTTCGATAGTGTACCTTCTTACCGAGATAGTGCTTTTTCACCGAGTTGGTTTTGATAGTATCTACACTTTTGGTTGTGTTTCGCTTTTTGTGAAGGCGATGATGCTGAGCCGCTCTCTCTTCAAGAAGGATGAGGCTAAAATTTCTTCTCTCCGGAAGACAATCACTGAGAAAGATGAGCGGATCAATGATATGGAGAAGGCTTTGCAGAAGCTGAAGAAAGATTTTGAGGCAGAGAAAGAGAAGTCTAATGCTGAAAAGGCTTCGCTTTTGGCGAAAGTTGATGAGCTCAACAAGACCGTTGATGAGCTACGCCAGCGCGAGGAAGATTTTGTGATCGGACTTGACGCCGAAGGGAAAAAGGTCTTCCTTGCTTATAAGAATCTTGTTGAAGGTGTTGGGTCAGAAGTCGAGCTGCCCCAGAATACGCCGCCTATGGAATATTTGACTTGGCTGGCTGATGAACTTTCGAGTTATGAAGATTTGCAAAACACGGGTCGTGACTTTGCCGCCCTTGAAGCCATCAATGCTTTCGCTCAAGCTCTTCGGGACCACGGATGCTCTCATGCATCCGAAATGGTTATTAAAGCGCCCAACGAATACTACAAACGCCGGGCTGATTCGAAAGCTGATGCTAACCACTTTTATGATGAGTTTTGGCTGAAAGGTGGCCGCGACCTTGCACTTATTCGTGCTGCTGTTTCGCGCGGCCAGGTGATGCCCTGTCACTTTCGATTTCTGATCTTGTTTTACTATTTTTCTTCGAATGTTGACATCTTTCTTCCCTTCTGTAGACTTTGGACGAAAAGAAGTCTATTAGGGCAAAAGTTCAAGACTTCATCGATGCCAGGAATGCCCGACAACGCGCCGCAGGTGGAAGCCCGGCTGCTGAGACGACTAGTGATGCACAACCCACGCCTTCCGTCGCAGCCCCAGCTACCGAAGAGACAGCGAATGCCGAGAACAACCCTCCCGCCGGCACCGATTCTTCCGTCCGTAATGATCCACCGGTAGCTCGAACTAGGACTTATGCTTTTGGGAAAACAATGTGAATCGTGGAAAACGCGATGTTGCGCGGATGTTGTGAAACTCTTGAAATGCTTTTGTTGTATCTCAAGTGTTTTTCGCTTTTTTCTTGCATGTTTTGACAGTTGATGAGGCCGACTTAACCGATGCGGTTGAGATTTCCCCTCTTGCTATTGCGAAAGGTGACTTTCATGTCTCGGTGAATCATGGAATCGCTATCGCCGGCGACATCCTCGCGATCTTTAGGTGTTTTCCGCGTTCACGCTTGAGGAGAAGTCTTGGACCGCCGAACAAATTGCGAGTTTTTGGAGTCATCGCGAAACTAGCTCGTGAAGGACCTTCCGGAACCAACTTTTCTGGAAGTCATCCCAAATTTCCGAAAGATGAGCCTTATGAAGATGTTCCCATAGAACGCGCTCGTTATAGCTTTATTCCTGTGACCCCTACTATCGATGAGGGGTCCTTGAAAGTGCCTAAAGATGAGCCCTTCTGATCGTAAATGATGATTGTAAATTGCAATTGTGTGTGTTGTAAATAAAAACGAGCTGATTTCAATAAACGCATCGAAAGTGTTGCCTTAATACTTGTCCTTTCGATCGAGCCCATTTACTCCAGATTTGAAAAACGCCGCCCCATCTTTGAGTTAGGGGCGAGTAGGCTTGCCATCTTTCGGTTAAATTTGTAAGGAAGAATCCCTCGCTTTAAATTTGTTGACAACGCCGCCCCCCATTTTTATAGGCGAGGGTTATACGGAGTGACTGACATCAAACCGTCGAATGATGAAGTGATGACTTTATTGATTTCGAAAGTCAACGTTACAGTTTTTCAGTTCGCGCTTCCGCTAACATTGCAACAGTATTCCAACAGCTGCTATAATTAGGCTTGTTACTGCAAATAGGAAAGTTAAGGGTCCTAAAATCGAAATATGTTGCTTTTAGTGGCGCAAATAATGAAGAGAACTATCACTATAAATATTATGAAAAAACTCTCGAAATTGCACCAAATGGATGAAGATACTCCGGATACGAACTTGCTCAAATAATTTACAGCAAGTTGGAGTTATCTGGAGGTTCGAGTTCGATTTGTGACCGAATTTGGGATTGAAGTTCGGGGCGCTTTTTCCCCCGACCTCTCGTTCCTAAGTTTGGCGAAAGCGTATTGCCTTTTTTCCGGAGAGTGATTAGTCATTGTTCTAAATGGGTAGCGCACGAATTTAGTGATTGGCTCGGTTGTCCAGCTTACATAGACTCCCGGCGTTGATCAATGCATTGTTTGTGCTAAAAAGGTGATGTGCCTTTGACAAAGTCTCGAAGTTGATTATTGATTTTCATGGAACGCAGAAATTTATTCCATGGTACTATCGTATCCTTCGAATTGAATACTATTGCTTCGTTTGAATGAAGTCGATGCTTTGTCGAATTAATTGGTCTTGATTGCCGTAAAGTCATCGCACTTTGATCCACCGTATTTTTGTATCTTTTGTATTGAATTTAAAGTTCGACCTTTTGTCGATTTTTTGATGTCTAAATGTAAAAAGTTGGCTTGTCGGGCGCACCATATCTTTCGTCTTAAATGCGTTGATTGCCTCTCATTCTTGCTGTATGGACATTGTAGTCCTATAAATAGCGTACATGGTTCCCTTCATTTGCATGTCTCATTGTCTTATTGTTGTAGGGTTTCTGTAGTGAAATTGTGGTTGTTCTTCTGGTTTCTTGGCGGGGGCCTTCTTTCCTCACCATTTTGCTTGAAACAAGACCACCTCCAAGTAACCCAAAGCTCAACTCCAGATAAACATGGTCTTTTCTCTTTAACTTTAGCTGAAGTGATCTTTTGGTTTCTGACTTTTTGTCATCCTCCCTGCTTGTTTTGTATTGTGGAGGATGGAAAGATTCAAAACCAAACGGTTAGCTTTTCGAATGCCGGCTTTGTAGTAGTGTTGGGGTAGATTCAAATTTCCTTTTTAGATTCGAATGAATCGATTTTTTGGTTTTTTGTGTCCTTTCATTCTCTCCCGCCTATCTCGTGGTGGTGAGGATGAAAGTGCTCAAAAACCGAATGATCGCCTTGATTCTTTAGCTAATACTTTGCATAGATTGAACGAACTTGTGATCCGAGAATTATTGTTGGAATTTCGAAGCTCGGTGATGTTTGAGCTCAAGGTGGCACATATTTTGCTTATTGAACCCGAGCATGACCGGCTTCGAAATTTTAACATTACACATTCTCAAGTTCGGCCTTTTTAGTATTTCCGCAATTTCAGTTGATCGTTGGGGTTTCTTAGGTCGGTGATGCTTGAGTTCGAAGTAGCCGATCATTCGCTACCGAGCTCAAGCATCTCGACTTAGAAACCTTAACATGACCATCTGTCATATGGACTTGCTCTGAGCACAAGCCCCTCAGCCATTCTTGGCTGTAGCCATTTTCGGCTTTAGCTCTTTTTAGCTGATAGACTTGCTCTGATTTTATCAGAAGCTAAGCCCCCCAGCCATTTTCGGCTGTAGCCATTTTCGGCTTTAGCTCTTTCTGAGCTGTTAGACTTGCTCGATTTTATCGAAGCTAAGCCCTCGCCATTTTCGGCCGTAGCCATTTTCGGCTTTAGCTCTTTCGAGCCGTTAGACTTGCTCGATTTTATCGAAGCTAAGCCCCTCACCATTTTCGGGCCGTAGCCATTTTCGGCTTTAGCTCTTTCGAGCCGTTAGACTTGCTCGATTTTTTCGTGGCTAAGCCCTCAGCCATTTTCGGCTGTAGCCATTTTCGGCTTTAGCTCTTTCTGAGCTGTTAGACTTGCTCTGATTTTATCAGAAGCTAAGCCCCTCAGCCATTTTCGGCTGTAGGTTGTTTACAACCTTACCTTGGCGACTCCTGCGTTTTGTCGAATATTCAAGGTGTTTGCACCTTGTTTTCGACCTTAGCATGTGATCTGGTGCTCTCTTCTTACGGGGAAAAATGTAATAATAGGAAAAGAGGGATACAAAGGATTGCCTCATTAAAAAACCTCACACCTTTCGCAAGGCTTCCCCGTGAGGAAAAAGAGTGCAAGTCCCAGTTAATGTCTACCGAAATGTAAAAAATGCGAAAAGTAAAATTACATCTCTCGCTTTGTATTCTATGGATAAAAGCGACGAAGATTGTCTGCATTCCAGGTGTGTGTCGATTCGACGCCTTCTTCATTGATCAACCTGAAAACTCCTTCTTTGTCCATAGCTGAGACGATATATGGCCCATGCCATTGTGACTGTAGCTTCCCCTGCTTGTTTGGTTGCTTGATGAGGACCATGTCTCCTGGGTTGATGTCCTTTCGTAGTACTTTCTTGTCCCTCCAGCTTTTTGTTTCTTGATGATATTTGTCTAAGTTTTTTGCCGCCTCTAGTTTTGTTTGTTCTGAAGTTTCGATGTCAACGAATCTTTGGATTGGATTGGTTGCTGCGATTTCGGTTCTGAATGATCCAAGCTTCATTTCTTCTGGCGTGATTGCTTCTTCGCCGTATAGCAGACGAAATGGAGTGAAATCTGTTGCTCTGGTCTTTGAGATGTTATGGCCCCATACGGAGGTCGTTAGCTCTTGTGCCCATTTGCCTTTCTTTTCTTCTCGTCAACATTTTCGAAAGCGAAGTGAATATCTCAAAGATTCGCTCTTTCGATGACTCCATTTGATTTGTGGGTGATTGACCGATGCGAAAGCCAATTTTATGTTTAGCTCTTCACAAAGCTTCGTATTCGTACAATCGAATTGTTTGCCATTGTCAACCGTGTTGTAGGCCGGTACTCCGAAACGACATATGATTCGTTGCCAAGTAAAGTTGATTAGTGTTTTTGACGTGATTTTCGCGAGCTTTCGCCTCAATCCACTTGGTGAAATATTCCAAAGCGACTGCGGCGAACTTTAGATTTCCTGGAGCTTGCGGAAGTGGACCCACAATGTCTATCCCCCATCTTTGCAACGGCCAAGTTGGAATGATGGGACTTGTTAAATTTGCTGGAGCCTTTTGATTTTTTGCAAATCTTTGACAAGCTTCACATCTTCGGACAATTTCCTTTGCGTCTTTCGCCGTTTCGGCCGAGAAACCTTGCCTCATGGCTCGTGAGCTATCTCATGTGGACCTCTCGTGTGCACCGCACATGCCCGAGTGCATTTCGGCTAAGAGCTTTTCTCCTTCTTCTTTGCCGATACACTTCGTAGTGGTGCAACTACGCCTTCTTTGTATAACTCCTCTCCAATGATTGTGTACCGCTTTGTTCTAGACCTCATTCGCCGATATTCCTTCTTGTCTTCTCGGCTCATATGTTTCTTTGAGGAATGCGACAATTGGTGCTCGCCGAGTCCTCGCTTGTTATTACGTGTATTGCTCTTGGATTTTCTTCTTCTTCGTCACCGCCTTTAGTGTTAATGTTTGGTAAAAACGTCCGGAGGTAAGGGTGTGTTACGCGCCAGCTTTCGCCAATTCATCGCCTTCAGAATTTTCGATCTCGGGATGTGCCTTAGAGTGAACCCGTAGAAGTGCTTTTCCATTCTTCCGACCGCCGCGAGATATTTTGCCGTTCTCTTTCTTTCGCTGTGTATTCCTTTTCGATGTGGCCTACTATCACTTGTGAATCGATTTTTACGATGCATCTGCGTATGCCCAGCGCTCTCGGCTTTCGAAGTCCCAAACCGCCGTATTCATTTGTGTTGTTTGTTGTCCGAAACTCTAGTCTTGCCGCATATCTCAGCCTTGGGCCTGTCGGAGGTATCAATATTGCTGCGATTCTGGCCCCTGAACTACACCATGCTCCATCACAGAAAATTGTCCATGTTGGCTCTTCAAACTTGATCGTGGTGTCGAAAGCTGAAGGGGTCCAATCTGCTATGAAGTCGGCAATCACTTGAGATTTAATTGTAGATCTGTGCGAAAATCCACTATGTATTGGTTTAGTTCTCGCTGCCCATTTTCCAATTCTTCCTATTGCTTCAAAGATTGCGGAATAGTGCTTCTAGCGGCCGTGTCTTGACGATTATGCGATGTTGTTGAAAGTAGTGCTTCAACTTTCGCGAGGCCATTACCACTGTGTAGGCTATTTTCTCGAGTTCCGTGTAATTTGTTTTTGCTCCTGACAAGGCTTCTGACACATAGTAGATTGGAAACTGCTGAATCTTTCCATCGCTCTCTCTTTCTTCCACTAATACTGCGCTTACTGCCGTGTGAGATGATGCCAGATATAGAAGAAGATCAGCTTTCGTCGTTGGTTTGTTCAGTGTCGGAAGTCTTGTGAGGTAGTGCTTCAGATTTTCGAAAGCCTGTTGTTGTTCCGCTCCCCAATCAAAGTGATCTGCTTGTTTGAGAACTCTAAAGAACGGTAGCCCCTTTTCTGCGGATCTTGCTATGAATCTGCCCAGTGATGCCATACGCCCCGCGAGCTTCTGTACTTCCTTCTTAGTTGACGGTGGCTTCATGTTGACTATCGCTGCAATTTTTTCTGGATTGGCATCTATCCCTTTTGCCGATACCATGTATCCAAGGATTCTGCCTTCTTTTACGCCGAGCGCGCACTTTTCTGGATTGAGCTTTAGACCACTTTTCTTTAGATTAGCGAAAGTTTCCTTTAAATCTTCAATGTGCGTTTCCTTTCTATCGCTTTTGACGACGATGTCGTCCATGTAGTTGACCGCATTTCGACCTTTTTGAACGTCGAAAACTTTGTCTCGCCATCCCGGCGAAAGTTGGTCCCGTTGCGTGACCTTCGGGCATTCTTCCGACGCGTAAGTCCCGCTCGGGGTGATGAAACTGGTCTTTTCCTCATCGTCCTTGTTCAGCCAAATTTGGTGATAGCCTGAAAAACAATCTAGCAAGCTCATTCTTTCGCAACCAGCGGCGATATCGACCAGCTTGTCTATTCTTGGCATTGGATATGGATCTTTTGGGCATGCTTTGTTGAGGTCTCGTGAAGTCGATACACATTCTCCACTTCTTGTTTTTCTTGAACCATTACTACATTCGCTAGCCATTCCGGATATTGAACTTCTCTCGATAACTTGAGCTTGCAACATCTGTCAACTTCTCGCTTTCAGCCTTCCGCTCTTTTCGTCTGAGATTTTTCTCGCTTCGCTTCCTTGGTCTTATTGCTTTGGACACGTTCGATTGTGTTGGGCAAGTTCTCTGTTCACTCCTCGTAAATCACTAGCCGACCAAGCGAATACATCTTTGTTTTTGTGCGTAAATTTGATGAGTTCAGCTTTCTCCCGTTGCTCCAAGTCTTTTCCGATGTGCACGTATTGGTCGGAGTGTATTTTGATAGTGGTACTCTTTCTGTTTCTTCATTCGGTTTTGCTCTCGCTTTCTCCCTTTTCTCTTTACTTTCATCATCTTCTTCATTTTCCTCTTCCTTCTTTTTTGTTTCCTTGACTTCGTTAATCATGCTGTACCCCGGAATAGGCTTCCCTTCAATTTTTCTGGCAGCTTCTTGATCTCCGAATAATGTTATTATTCCGAAAGGTGAGGGGACTTTCATGCAGAGGAAACTCTGTTTTATTACTGCATCAAACTTGTTTATGAATCCTCTACCGAATATGGCCGTGTATGGGTACGGCATATCTACAACGACGAAAGTGATCATCTCGGCTACGGCCTTCGATCTTGTGCAAAGGCCACTTTCAAGCTTATCTTTCCGATTGCGTTTATTCTTGAGCCTCCGAAGCCGAAAGCGAATTGCCCGCGGTGTCTAAAGTTCTTCCGTCGAGACCCATTTGCTCGAATGCTTTGGAAAAGATTATGTCCGCGAACTACCATTGTCTATCGAGGATATTGTGTAGAGTGAAACCATTGACATTAGCGGTAGCGACGAATGCATCGTAGTGCGGATAGTCTCTGATTTTGAAGTCCTCTTCAGTGAAAGTGATAGGTGCCATGGACCACGTTGGTCTACTTAACGGCAATCTTGGAGTTACAGTATGTATTCTCCTTTCGTACTCCTTTCTTGCTCTTTTGCTTACATGCTCTAGATTTGATCCGCCTATGATGGCGTAAATGTGTCCTTGAGACGGTAGCACTGCATTTACCATGTGAGCTTCTTGATTGTTCTCCTGTTGAACTTGAGAATGTTGTGCCTGAAGCTGATGTTCTTGTGCCGGGGCGAAGAGACCGACGTAGCCCGGGTGCGGAAGCTGAACTATCGGATTTTGGGGCGGATAGGGCCAGGTGTACGCCGGTTGGTGATACATAATTTGCTGAGGGTACTGCTGAAGTTGAGGTTGATACGAATGTTGATATGCCATGTGATTCTGATTTGAAGTACCACTTTGTTCTCGTCCTGTGTTGTGAAACACGTGCTTGGGGTTCTCTCTCTGAGGGATTGCGTCATCTTTCTCCTTCTGCTCTTTCGCTAACTTGGTGTATATGCAATCTCTTGTGAAGTGATTTTTGTCTTCTCCGCAAATTACACAATATGGGATTCTCTATCCTCCTGCCCGTCCTCTTCCTCTTCCGCGAGGTGGACGGCCGCCTCGTTTCCTTGGAAATTTTCCCGTTATTGTTATGATATGGTGCTGGTTCGTTATTCGGCATATTCTTCGATCATTCGGTTGTTGTTGAAGGTTGTTTACTTGACGATAGTTCCGGTTGTTTCTCCGATTGTAAGGCTGCCTCATCGGTGAGCTTGCCTTGGGTTATTTTGGTTTATGTTGGCCCTTGCCGCTTGCGCTTTCGAAGGTCGTCTTCGATCTTGCAAACTTTCGCATTTCTTCGAACGTTCTTGTCTTTGGTGTTTCTCTTATCGGATGAAAAGCACATGGGCCAATGCTCGCAAGCCTTGTATTGCCGCTTTGCGATTACCACGTCGTCGAAGCATTTGGCACTTGCACTCTCAAATGAATCACTGTCTAGATATGATGACAATAGCTCTCCATCGTCTTGCTTGCACGTCATTAGATCTTTGGTTGTTTTCTTTTCTCGTTTGGAACCCTTGAAAGGTCGAAAGCATTTCCTCCTTAAGCCGTCCCCATGTTCGGATTGACAATGGTCTTAGTGATGTGTACCATTCATAGGCAACATCTTCTGCGCCATAATGAATGATTTTGCTAAAGTTGTGGAATCTCCTCCGGACGAATGTACTTGCTTCGTAACTTGCCGAAACTTTCGAGGGTTTGATTTCCCGTTGAAAGGTGGTAGCTTTGGCTTGTAATTCGTCGGCCACGGGTGCCTTTGTAACTCCGGCGAAAGTGGAGAAGTTGGGTCCAAAGTTATCTGTTCTATCGGTCTTGGCTGAATATTCTCTTGAAAGAAATTTGGTGGCATTTGATGTGCCTGAAGATGAGCTGCCTGTAGGTGAGCTGGTGGCATTTGAGGTGCCTGAAGATGAGCTGCCTGAAGCTGTTCTATCTCTCTTTGGAGAGCTATCCTTCTTGCTTCCGCTTCTTGCACTTGCTGTTGAGTTAGAGCTTCTCTATTCTTGGCAGCAACGTATTGTGCTAGCTGATCACGTTGCTGCTGAAGATTTCTGATTTCCCCTTGACTTTCGCTGAGTTGCCTCGTAGCCTGGCATGATCATTCACCTGAATGTCCTCTTGCTCGAGTTGTTCATCTTGCCTCGTCTTCCGACTCTTCTTGGTTCTCGATTTTCATCTTCCGATGTTGCTTCGCGATCGGAACTATCTCTCTTGCATGACCCGTTCTTTGGAACTTCGCTCCGGCCGAAGTGCCGAAGATCCGCCCGCTGCCCGACTCTTTTGTGGAAGGTGAAAGGGCAGCGGTCGTTTCTCTGTCGCCTTCTTCCGTCCTCCTTCGGTGGCATGGTCGTGTCGAGCAACAACCACGGGTGGGCGCCAATGTTGGTGTTCGTTCCAAGGACCGAACACCGGCGAGATCGAACCGAAGACTAGAACGAAAGTAAATGACGAAAGTAAACAACGAATGCTTACAACGAAATGAAACAACAGCTTTATTCCATTCCAGGATCGGTCCCCCTACAAAATGCCCCTGGGGGTCTATTTATAGTAGTCCGTGGACTTTTACATGACCAAAATGCCCCCGTGCCTAGCCTTCTATCCTCCACCATGTGAAGGGCAAGACTGTCTTTTCCTCCTCCAAACCGACCTTCGAGGCCGCCTCCATTGCTTGGTCCACCTCGGTCAGCCCAACTCGGCCCACGAAGCTCGGCCCATCATCTACCCGTAACAAACCAAACATCTGCTCAAGGCAAAAGGGCCAAACTGAAGGTTTACACTTAAATTCGCCTCAGCTTCCGACTCAAGTGTGAAAGCCGTGACGTATCCTGCCCGCGGCTCAAACGCGGCTTGAGTCGAAAGCCAAATCCCCTCAGCTTTTGACTTCTTGAAATGGCGAAAGGCTTCTCCTCTCGGCTTTCGCCTAACCTTTCCGACTGCCTGGACTATGGGAGCATTGTCTTAGGCGAAAGTCACTGCCTCCCAACTTTCGCCTAAGGCTATCGACGGTCGGAACTTTGGAACCTCTCTTAGTCGAAAGTGTTCACCTCTCAACTTTCGCCCAACACATCCGATCGTCATCAAAGGGAGCGCTGTCAGAGGCGAAAGTCTTCGACTCTCAGCTTTCGCCCAAGGTATCCGATCGTCTTCACAGGGAGCGCTGTCAGAGGCGAAAGTCTTCGCCCCTCAGCTTTCGCCCAAGGCATCCGATCATCACAGGAAGCGCTGTCACAGGCGAAAGCCTTTGCCTCTCAGCTTTCGGCGGTGAACTGGCGAAAGGGGGTGGGACACTTCCGACCTACCCCCAACACCTGAGAGGACAGTCTTGTTTGCAGAAGGTTGTCAATGCTCGCCGTCATGACCTCGCTGACTGACTGTTGTCGGCCAATGTAGTGGGAGAACAGCGCCGGCATTTGTTCAGCAAGCGGGGAATCCAGAAGCCAGGTATCTTTCTAGAATGAAGTGTGGACTCCATTTCCAACCGAGACAGTAGTGATCCTTTGGTAAGCCGGTAGCAGATCTCGTATGGCTGTCCAGTGAGTGCCATACACATCTCCGGAGAGGTCAGCCAGGTTGATCTTGGTGAGCACCCAGTTTGCCCACGCTGAGTTCGCTGGGGTGTGTAGGCGGTGGATGAGCTTCGGTAGTAGGCGAGCATTTTGAGTGTCCAGTCTCTTGACTCCTAATCCTCCATCTTCTTTGGCTAGGCATACCGACTCCCAGCGACTGGCGCCGCGCACCCGAGGCTCTGTCTATTCCAAATCAAAGGAATGCCCGACGCCTAGCATCAATGGCGTCCGAATCCCCGGTGGCAGCAACAAGGCACCCATGGCA
Source organism: Themeda triandra (assembly GCA_018135685.1). Lineage (NCBI taxonomy): Eukaryota > Viridiplantae > Streptophyta > Magnoliopsida > Poales > Poaceae > Themeda > Themeda triandra. The sequence continues at coordinate 80,818 of JAENPR010001830.1, read as the reverse complement.
TAGGACGGTACTCCGGTTAGGACCGCATTCACCAAAGTGACACGGCCGCCATGGACGGAAGGAGAGCTTGCCAGGATGCCAAGTACTTGTCAATTTTGGCTATAAGAGGAGCGCGGAGAGCGGCGGTTGATGTTGGATAGAGGAAGACTAAGGTATGTTTGAGGGAATGACCCTTCTTTGCAACCCAACGTCTGCAGAGCGGCCGGAGCTCTGCAGGTTGAAAGGTGTAGCGGAGTCGTGCTTTTGTCGAAGTTGATCATGAGGCCCGTTGCTCTGAGAAACCGTCTAGGAGTAGCTTCGGTCTTGTGATGTCCGCCGGGTCCGCGCGAACTAACGGGATCGTGTCATCCGCGTATCGAAGAACCGAGCAAGGCATGTCGGCCCGGCGGGTGACGAACATTGCCATCTTTCTTGATCAGCACTTGGAGGATATCCGCAACTAGCGTGAATAGGTATGGCGAAAGAGCATCTCCCTATCCGAGTCCTCTTTTGCATTGGATCCACGGTCCCGGCAGCCCATTCACTAGAACAGCAGATTTGGAGGTTGAGAGCGAGATGGTTCATCCGGCGGATCCACTTCCCGGGAAGCCTCGACTTCTAGGACTTTGAACAAGCCGTTCCAATTAACGTAATCGAAGGCTTTCGCAAAATCCAATTTGATGACCAAGGTTTTCACTTTCCTTTTGTGGCGGCATTGTACTAGCTCGGTTGCTAGCACAAAATTTTCAAATACTCCTCCTTTGATAAACCCACCGGGTCTCGTGTCGATGAGGTGACCGATCTGTAGTTGCAGCCTAGAAGTAAGTAGCTTGGTTAAGATCTTTACCGAGGCGCTTTGGAGAGAGATGGGGCGGAACACGGATGGCGATGTAGCCGCTTCGTCTTTGGGATGAGCACGATTAGTGCCCGGTTGATACGCTGAAGGTCCACCTACTCGGCATGGAAAGCATGCGAGAAGGCGCATGATTGCTGCTTGGTTGTGCTCCGAGCCGCCCGGTAGAAGGCCGGCCCGACACCGTCTGGGCCCGGCGCTGTAGGGGCACATTGCACGGACGCCGGCCCAAGCCTCCGCCTCCGTGAACGGAGCAATCGGGGCTTCCCGGTCCGCTCGTTCTCCGTCGGCGTAGAGGTTGGCAATGTCGAAGTCCCGGTTATGGCTGCCTCGCCACCCGGGATGTTGGAGAAGTGGGCGGTGGCGCAGTCACTTTGTCTTGATGGGCGATGATGGAGGCACCACCGATTTCGAGGGTCTTGATGGCGTTTCTTCTAGAGCTTGCCAACGCTGCCGCGTGGAAGTAGCGTGTGTTTGCGTCCCCTTCCGAAGGGCGCGGTGTTTCCCCGCGCCGCTCTTCCGTAAGGCTGCTCGTTGCGCAACGATCGCAGCAATCGCTCCCGACATAAGGAGCATAGCTTTCGTTCACCTACGAGAGAAAGATGGGTTTCTTCGAAATCATCAAGTAGTAGGGTAATGAAAGAGGCATTGTGGTAGTGGTGGGGGTGGGAGAACCGTTTCGGGACCAAGCCTTTGCCGCATGCCGGAGGGCCTTGACTCTAGCGACAACTTCGCCGGCCCGGATCCGACGGTACCCAAGCATTAGACCAGGCCGAGAGAGTAGGGGTAGGAAATTATTGCTTTTGAGCCATGCCACCTCGAAGTGAAAGCGGCTAGTTTTTGGGAGAGCGTGGGGATGGTGAGAATGAATGGAATGTGGTCTCGAGGTGTGGCCGGGCCGAGAGGCCAGCGTGGCGTTGGGGAAGGAAGCAAGCAAACGAGTTGTTGATCGCGTGCCCTATCTAGCCTAGCCAAGACCGGGGTGTCCCGCCCGTTTGACCAAGTAAACAAACGATCAAGCAAGGGGATTTCAAGAAGGGACAGAGAGTTGATAGAATTATTAAATTTGGAGGCCAAGCGTGCATCAAAGTTGTCATTGTTCTTCTCCACCGGTGTCCTCGTCGGGTTGAAATCGCCAATGGACAACCGGATGACGAGGCCGGTTGTGCGGGCGCTCAAATTCAGCGAGGAAATGATCCGTATTGCGATGGTCGGAAGGGCCATAAACATTAGTGATGTGTAGTTGGTGGTCGAGGTGGTGGAGGAGAGTAGAGTTTGCGGCGGTGTTCGGAATGGCCGACGTTTGAGACGGAGAAAAAATTGGGGTTCCAGGCGGTGATTAAACCCCCTCTAGACCCGGCGACCGGGGAGAAGGCGAACGCGCTCAGGTAAGATGGAAGGAAGCTTCGACTTTTGGCGTCATCTAGTTCCTGAAATTTAGATTCTTGGATGCAGAGAATGTGAGGTTTGGAGAAGGAGACAACATCGCGCACGGCTTCGCATTTTCTTGTTTGCCCAAGACCACGAACGTTCCAAGACATAACAATGAAATTAAGGCGCTCTTGATTCATAAAGTAGTGGTTACAACAACTAGAAAAAGGAAAGACAAACATGCTCGCAGCGGCCACGGGAAGCGAGCTTAGGGGAAAGTAAACCTAAAGCGACAACATGACAAACTGAATGGAAAGGGAAACGACAGGTGGAGCGCCAAAGTAACAAGCCGGTCACCAAGGCGGGCGCCGGGCACCGAGGGTCTGGTGTATCATGCTGTGGGGTCATGACCCCTAGCAGCGATGGCCACCGTGTCACGATCCTTGCAGGAGAGGCCTGCCGCCCTGGCAAGACGCCCGAGATCAAGAGCCTCGATGGGGTTCTTGCGCTTGAGGAGGCATCTCCCTGCCACCTGCTTCTGCAGGTTGGAGGAGCAAGCGACCAGGCTCTCGCGCAGCCGCCTTGCGCCGCATTGCCTTGGTGGCCACCGGGACAAAAGTCGCCGGCTCCATGGCTGCAATGCGGGTGCTGGAGCGCTCGGGGGCGCCGTCTTTGGAAGGGCGGCGGCCGCGGCGCCCCTCACGGGCAGTGGCAGGAGGAGCCGGAGGAAGGGGGTCGGCCACGGACACAGGAGTCGGAGGTGGAGGCGGCGGGATGGGCTCCTCGTCGTCGTCGTCATGCCAAGGGAGAGCAAGCAGGGGCCCCCTGGAAGACACAACAGGAGGAGAGAAGGGGGTTGAGCAAGTGTAATAATTATAGGAAAGGCGGGAGGGCGGGAGAAGAGATCGTTCAAACCCGAGAAGGTAGGCGCCGAAGTTTGGGAAGAAGCCCAAACCGCCGCCGCCCAACCCGGCTAGCCCACGACCGCACCATGCGGGACTCGCCCGGCGGAGGTGCCGGCCCAAAGTGGGCAGCACGTTGTTGTTCCCGCCGCCGTTCCCGCCACCCGGCACTGGCGGGAAAAAAGGGCGCAGGTTGCCCAGCTCGTCGAGCTGTTCGGCGCGGTGCCACACCCTGAGCACCTCGAAGGAGGAGGATCCCAGTGTGCGGTCGCGGCCCCCGCTCGAGTTGCCCAAGTGGATGTCGGTGCGAATGCCCAGTTGGAGCGGCGCGCCACGACGACGCGGAGGATGGAGCGATCCGAGCCCAGGCACGCCGGGTCGATCTCGACGACATCCCCCAGCTTACGGAAAGCTGAAGGGATGCGGTCCGCGTCCCAGTGCTCCTCGGGGAACTTGGTCGCCGCCACGACCACCGGCCACTCAAGCTCAAAGGTGAAGTGGTTGGCGGTCTCCTCCGCGCACTCTAGGGCGAGCACGGCGCCGGCGTGAGCATAGGGGCACAGGTGTGTCACGCCATCGCGGTCGGCCCGGCTGTCGAAGCGAACCATCATGCAGCCGATGGAGGAGGCGTGGAGGGAGACTGGGACCGTGGGAGCCAGGGCGAACAGGCGCCGTTGCATGAAGGGCCCGGGGTTCGCCACGTGGCCGTCGGTGATGAAGGCATACGCCACCCGGCCTGCGCGCTCCATGTCGCCAGGCGGCATCCAGGTGATGTCATCGTCGTCGTCGATCTCCTCCAAGTCCGAGTTGTCCTGGTGGAACGGTGACCCATCGGAGTCGACGTCCTCCCCAGACTCGGCGGACGGAACCTCAGAGGGGTCCTCCTCGGAGGTGTCCTCCACAGAGTGGATCTCAGGAGGAAGGGAAGGAGCATAGCGGACTGTAGGAGCAATGGCCGGTGCGCGGGCCGTCTCAGCGGTTAGGAGCCCCAGGAGGTTGAGGACTCCAGGGGAGCGGTGGATGCCGGAAGCCATGACAGGCGCCGGCGAGGGTGAAGGGGTAGGGGAGGGGGATGGGCGGTAGGGGACAAGGGGAGTGGCTGCGGCGAAGCCGGAATGGGCGAGGTGGGGCGAAAGGCGGAGCGGGGAGGGGAGACGGAGTGGGCGAGGGGCGGCAGCGGTAGGGGGTGGGGTGGCGGTGGGGGTCTTGCGGTTGCGCTCCATGTGCCGGAGCCACCGCACGGCTCGCACTTGGACCGGATCGCGATCCTTGACGAAGTGGTGCGGGGGCGAGGCACTGAAGCGAGCAACCGATGGAGGGACGGACCGTGGCGGCGGGCGCTTAAGTAGAGGAAGGGCGGGGGCCGAATGCCTCAATGAAGGAGGTGATCGGCCGAATAATGGCGGCAAAGCGAGTTAAGGCGGCGTTTGGCTCGAGACCGTCGCCGGGCGGAGTTCGGCGGTCGAGGCAATGCCGGCGGGGCTCGTAGGGCAACGTGTCGAGATGGGGAAGAGGGAGCGAGGGGGAGGGGATCCTTGAGCAGCAAGACATAAGGAGGGCGCCTGCGAGGGCGGGAGCAAGCCGGCACACCAGGGAGATGCAGATCAAGTCAGGAAGAGCCTGGCAGGGGGCGGAGATGCGGATCAAATCCGTCTGTTTCCGCCAGGGGAGCTAAAGGAACTTTTCCGATGTCAGGGGAGCCAGCGGCGGAACCAGGCGGAGTAAAGGCCAGGGACAGGCGATCACCCTCGGTCCGAGCGCTTTCCGCAGAGAGGTGGGGGGAAATTTTGAAATTTTCGCGGCCGAGGGGACCACCGAGGAAGATGACCGTTGCGACGTTCGAATTGGCAACCATGGCGGAGAAGACGAACTCGGAGACCTTGACGGCGGCGATCCGGATGGGGAAGGCCGCAAGAAAGAAGGAGAGGGTGTTGCTTACTTGGCGGTGGGACAGGAGCACCGGGGAAACCGGAGTAAACCAGATAGGGCACGGACACGGGGAGGGAGCACCAAGGAAGAAGGGGGAAACAGTGCAGTAGAAATCGGACAGGATCTGATCTTGAAAAACTAGGCCTGGTCTAGGGGCTCGGGGGGCCGAACGTACCTGGCTCTGGCGGCGCTCCGGCGTATGCAGCTTGTGGTCTTGGTCACCGGAGGCGGTGGTCTCTGGGATGGCGACGATTTTGATAGCGGCGGCTACGGTGGAGGCCGGGGGCTCCGCCGTCGAGGCGGTGGGAACCGGCTTGGGGAGAGGGAGGAGGGGAGGCGGGGCCGGCGAGGGAGGCTGCAGGGCCGGGAAGGGCTGTGGGCGGAGGGCGGCGGTGAGGTGGGTGGCGGCGGGCATGGCGGTGGGTCGTCGGGGGGAGGGGGAGGGAGGCTCGCCATCCTCTCATTTTTCTTTTGTTGGAATGGCCGGGTCCTCTTGCGCATAACTTACGGTAATTAAACTATATGACATAATTTATATGTACTAGTATAGTGCCCGTGCTAACGCTACGGCTTTTTTTTAGGGACGCATATGAAAACAATCATTATTGACTCAAACCAATTGTTTGCCTGCTTTGAAATTGAACCATCCTAGTTTTCAACTTGAGACAAATGCCATCATGAATACCACCAATTGGCACGGTTCAGATAACTCATAGCAATATGACATGAATTCCTTTTCTTTTATCCATGTCAGCTACATTACAATTCATCTAGTTAAACAAAGTAATAGATAATATCAACTTCAGATGCAGAAGGGTGCACTTGTCCCGATTGACCAAGTGCATGATTATCTCTGTACCTACCTACTTGTTCTCAATCATCATAGAACGGGCCCCGAACTCTTTTTTTTGTGTGTGTGATCGAACTATCACTTGGATATGAAAAGGCCATGGCATATGAAGCATCAAATAAAGGATTGACCAAAGATTTGACAAATAGTTTTACAAAAGAAAATAATTGCAATCTTCATTGTCACAATCTGAATAGATGTTGTGCAAAGAAATTTCATTCATAAAAATCAATGTCAACTATTTTAATTTGTCGATCCAATCTAACTAAATAAAATAACCAAAATTAGTACTATTGTGCCCTATTATTCTATCAAAATCCAAATAGAGCATAAAGGAACACATAACTGTTTGCAACCATTCAAAACTGTGCTTTCTTGCCAGCTCCATATGTAGTATGTCAATTGACTTTTCTATATTTGAAAAGTACAAAATGATACCCAAATTAGTCCCGATTGACAATCAAAGAGGCACCGACATGAGAAACGATTTCTAAAAACAGCTTTCAAAGTCGCTGCTGACTTAGTGCATGGCCTCATGAGTGTTCGACACCTCTTTCATAATGTTCCTATCTTCAGCAATTTTGAGAAATTAACCGGATGACCAACCTAACAACCTTAATAACCCATTTTGATGATGGGATTACTGGCAGACCAGATTTTGTGCAAAGTAACCACTAAAAATGAATGGGTACTATTTTAACCTTTTACAGATTGAGGTGAAACTTCTGCAGATTGATCGCCACATGCCTTTTCCTGCTCCTATGCGCTTGGCCTCCTATAGTAGATGATCGCTACCTGGTCGGCTGCTCTCCGATGGTCGAAGCAGCGAAGGAAGGCCTCCGATAGTAGATGAACGCTACCTGGTCGGCTGCTCTCCGATGGTCGAAGCAGCGAAGGAAGATCTGGCGATCTGTGCGATCTTGCGACTGGAACTGGAACGGAAGCAAGTGGGCGAGTAGCAACTAGCGGCGCCTCTGCGTGCGGCAGAGGAGAGGAGTCGCGTGCCGCTGCATCTAGGACCCGTGCCACCGTGGACACAGCCACGACGTCCAGGGCTCGTGCCGCCACCTCCTCTGTGTCCGGGCTCGGCGAAGACGCGGAGGAAGAGGTCGGGGGACGGCGGCGCAAGACCGCAGATCACCTCCGAGGCGCCAATGTGGTTGCCGCAGCCGCCGGGCCTTTCGCCCTAACCCTAGGCACGGGCGCTCCTGCACGTCAAGAGGATGGGCGTGGCGCCTCATGCTCGACTTGCGGCGGCTGCGGCCAGTTTGAGAAAAGGAAAGCAAAATTGGGGGAATTGAAACTAATCCATGCGCGAGCCTAAAAATAGAAATTAAATTATACGTGTGGGGATTCGATCTCGACAGTCCCCGCAAAGAGAGGGGTGGGGCGGGTGAGTTTGAAGGGTTAGTTTGTCTGCGTTGTGGGCTAGGGGTGAGTTTGTTTGCGTCTAACTCTTGGGAGAAGTTTTCCCTTATAGTAGAGATAAGTTAAGCATACTAAGTTACACTTGCATTTGTTTTGGATAGTTTTTCTAGTAGCAATTTGTGTCTGCTAACTTATGACTTACAAGTTATAACATATAACTTATAACTCCTAACTTAAAACATATAACTTATGTCAAAACTTGTAAATACAAAAGCGATGAAAACAAGCTTATATATGTATATAACTTAAACACACAACTTGCGTGATGTTCAGTGTAACAAAGTTGTGCTCATAACTTATACATTTAACTTATTACGTGAAACATATAACTTACAATATTACAAAGTTATATCTAACTTATACATAAAACTTTTACTTATAACCTAGATACCAGAAAAAAACAAACAACTATAGTATAGAAAAAGGTGAAAAAAGAATTTTTCGAAACATATTCGAGTGGGGTCTAGTTTTATTCGGCTCATCACGTAGAACACAGCGGTGCTAATGAAATTCTAACTAGATATACGGTTTTGAAATTATAGCATTTAAAAATAAAATGGTTGCTTTTTTAAGTGACGTCATTGGCTTGGGAAAAGGAGCGGAGAGCAGCGACTGCACCAAACATGTATACATGCGGCCTTCTTTGGTCGGATCGTTCGCTCGCACCTGACAGAGCGAACGACCGCCCAAAAGGATTTTCGCTAAGCAGGTGGGCTGTCCATTAAGTCACACAGCTCCAAGCACACTTGATACTTGAATCTTCTCTCTTTTTATGGATATTGTCAATAAAAAGAATTCGTGTACTCAAGAATCAGTAGTAGGATAACATCATGTTGTAAAAGTAAATTTCTGGTGGAGATCTTTTATAAAATCTGTAAAGAATTTTCTAGGGAAGAGGCATGATTGAGTTCATACCCTACCGAGGTGAATTTCATACACGACCTAGAACCATCAATATCCTCTCATAAAATCTAGAACCGTCATTAGAAAATAGACCCAACTACACATGAAAGCACGAGGGTGTAGATAGTGGTAGACCCAACTACACATGGAAGCACACGAGTATAGATAGTGGTGGAGCGTGAAGCGAAATAGAGGGGTAAGGGGCATTTGTCAAATCTAAACAAATATGTACAAAGAGTTTCGTAGAAATAGGTTTTTATTCTTTACCTCTGATAATCAGTTCACAATTATGAAATACAAGTGATCGTGATCTATTGTCCATGGAGACCTAGTCAAATATCAGTCGTTTCATCCACCTTCCTCTAATTATCCGGATAATGGAAAGTGTCTTCTGTCTCATTTTTTAAACTTCTTAAGTTGTAGTGAAGCCCTTTGTTTCTCATATGTATCCTCGAGAGAGGATGACTGAAACCAGAAATATACTTTCCATTATCAAAAAAAAGTTGAATTGAAGCCATTTGTGTCTCATATGTGACTGGTGACCATATGAATTAGAATAACTTGTATCTAATTGATACAAAGTAATCCAATTGTATGAAATATTAGGTTGCATCTTTTGCTTTCTTCAAAGGATGGTTACTTCCAAGCCCACCTCCTAGTTGTCATCGCTCGATCACTTGCTTTTCCACTATGATTGGTTAAGGACCTTAGCGTACGATATGGGTTGTTTCCCTCTCGATTTCCAATCTTAGCACCTAATCAATGTGTCTGTACAAAAAATGATGGCATGTATTCAGAGTTTCCCGGGGGTTGGTAAAGTAAAATGGGACCAACCTAGCCCATCAAGTGCTCGACCTCGGTCCATTGCCGGACTCGTTAGAAGTCCCTATCGAACAACACCGAGGAACCATGTTGTCACTGTCGAAGAAGAGACCATGACCAACCCAGATCTGGAGGAACCCTGTCGCATGGAAGCTTTGAATCGAGCCACAGTAGACACTCAACGTCGAGGCTAGGATGAAATGATGATGAAGATGCATCGGCTAGGGACGCGCCTCGAGCTCCTGCGACCACGGATCGATGCTCGCCATCGATCGACTCACGCCGCGGTAAAGTCGAGCACAATCCACTCACCTACTGGGCGCAACACCCACAACTGCAATTGAACCCTTGAAGATGTGTGCCTCTAGCACCACCACCTCCATGAGGCGATGAAACCGCAAAATTCACGGACTCCTGGATGTATATCCCTGACCTCACCGATGACGCTGGAGAAGAATGCCACCAGGGCAAGGGAAAGGCCTAGAGAAATTATTCCCTTGCGTCATCGCCACCTCCGCCTCACCGACGCCGTGAGGAAAAGCAAGCCGTAGAGGAGCATGAACCCTCGGCAAACCCTAACTCCTCCATGGCGTTGATGGAGGAAGATGAACTCCGGTGCTACCGTCCTCGAAGTAGTCTAAGAAAGCGATCCAGAAAGATCCTCTCTAGACGTAGGATGAAGGAAACCAACTAACCATCTGCGAGCAGCGAACCAAATCACTACCCCATCACCGAAGAAGAGTTCTTCGCCATTGCGGAGGAGCAGAAGGCCGAGCGTCGCAAGATTGATGTCATCGAACCAAACTTTATTACCATACCGCTATATGTAATAGCTATACAGTATAGACACCACCGGCGTTAGGGGCGGAGCTTCCCATATGGCAAGGTATGGCGCTTGCCATACCTCAATTTTCCTAGAGCTCTTACCCCTAAATCACACCCTTTGGCATGAATCGACATTCCTTAATTTTTCTAGAACTCTTACACCCCTCAATCACACCCTCTGCCATGACTGGTTGAAAGAGCTCATGAACTGCTGTTCTGTTGCCCTGAAGAAGAAGAACAGTGTGTCAAACTGAACCAGTATCTGTGTTTCATACTGGCCTGCAGGCTTGTGGGCTTACGTGGCTTGTGCAAGGGCCCAAATAAGATGGCGTCCAGGCGGAGAGTCAGAGAGATTACATTACATACAAGAAAACACAAGTTACAACATTTAGAGCAGTCGGTCAATGGCAGCTGTGATTAAATGGTCCTCATTAACATAACTAATCTATTGGCCCGCCACTAAGTACTAGAAATAGGGGTTACCCTCCTTATTCACATGACACCAAGAAGATGAAGACCGCTTCAAACACACCCCCTTGCTAGTAGTAGTAGTACCATAGTTAATTGTGTCACGAAACGTATTTTGCTAGTGCATCCTTCTGAACCAAGCCTTCATAGATGGAACTATGGCCTTCATAGATGGAACCAAATAGGAGACTAATTGGCGATTGACTGGAATCAGAATCAGCGAACGATTTTATACATGACGACTTTTCTTTTTTGGCAAAAAGTTTTCAACAACTTTTCTTTTTTGAAAGTTTTTTTATTTTTAACAAAAGGAAGATAAAGTTACAAATCCAGACGTATAACTTCCATCTATAACTTATGCGTTTAACTTATAATTCTAATCTATACACATAATTTACGTGATCTTCAATGTTTCTAAATTATACTCTTAACTTATTAATCTAATTATTATGTGAAAACACATAACTTATAACATTACAGAGTTACGATCTTACTTATACTCCTAACTTATGTGCTCTTCAACGTTTTTCAGTTATACTCTTAACTTATACGTCGACCTTATTATGTGAAAACATATAAATTATAACATTGCGAAGTTACAATCTTACTTATACACGTAACTTTTACATATAATCTAGGTACTAGAACATCACATAAAACTTATACACACAACGACTACAGTATAGAGAAAATAATAAAAAAACTTCAAAACATATCCAACTGTGATCAGTTTTGTTCACCTTGTCACGTAGAATAAACAGAATTAAAAACGGATACATGGTTCAGAAATTATAGTAAGTTGAAATAAATTTTTTTGACTCAGTGCTGATGTCAGCGCATTCAAAATGGACAGCGCCACTGCAGGAGCGTTCTATCACTCCCTATCTGAGCGAACGCTCGCCAAAGGGGAATTGGGATGCAGTGTTGCAACTTCATAACCAATTCAGCATTGCTGATCATAAAAGACTCGACAGAAAATAAACAACTTGATAGCCGGCGCCCGGCGCATCGGTGGTGCCACGGAATTGCTGCTGCAGGTAGTCTTGACGCCGTTGTCGTTGTTGCTGGCCTCGGTGCCAAAGACGCCAGCCTCGTCGCTAACGTAGCCAGCTCCACTCCCTATGTTATGCCTTTCGGAATGCGAAGTGATGCCTAAAATAAAAATTAATAGGACTGACATCAGCGATTCATCATGGTGTGCGCCACGGTGTGAACATCATGGTTGCATGGCTTGCGTGTAGAAAACAGAGAAAACGACAAGCCAAGCGGCAAAAGATAAGGCTGATTTGTTTCAATCTTTCTCCGCGCAATCTCGATATATACATTCTATAAATTTTATTCAATGAGCATCCATGCCTATACATGTATCCCTGGTGATTTTTCTAGCGCTGGCACGCGAGTTGCAGTGGCAGCAGCGATTCATAAATTGTCTCTCTAGCACCACGCTAAACACACCCAATAAAAGATTTTAAATGAGTCAATAAACATATTTTTATAGTATATTTATTTATTATATTGAAATGTTGCTAATATTTTTTTTTTTCAAATTTAATACAAACATAAAATTGACTAATATGCTACAGCAACCTCTTTATAGGATATAAGGGAGTAGACCATTTATTTTCATATCTGATAGTCCATATGCTTTCATGAATTTTGCCCACACATTATAGTCGAATATATAATCAAAGTTCTGGAGGTGCTTAAGATTCAAATTAAAGCTGCATGGCTGTTAATTACAAGGAAAAAGACTTGACGTACGTGTCAAAGTAGCAACACAGACAACAAATGGGAAATCTCTTCCTACTAAGAGTTTGAGGACTCGTGAATCCTGAATCTCTCTCTTTTCTCTAAATTATCAAAAAAAATACTATGTGATGTCGACAATGCATGAGACAGCATATATATGATACCACTTACGTGTATCAATGTACCAGACCTAAGCAATGTTCGCACCTTCGTTTTCAGCTCGGCGAATCCAAGTTGAGACGTGCTTATATAATTCATGTATGATAAACTAGATGGCCATCATCCCCGGCTCCCCGCCTCTGAACAGAGTGCACTTATTTCTTCATGGCCACTCCTCTGCTTCTGTTCGTTGTCTTGTGCAGCTACTGCTGCTACACCGCTCACGGAGGCCACGAGCATGGGTTTGTAGTGGTGCAACGCAGGTCCTATGAGCCACAAGCAGTATGCTCTGCATCCAAAGGTACGTGACTACAATTTCGTCGTCGCCACTGCTTGTTCGGCGGCCTGCACACTTGAGATTACGTAACCATGCATACACATGATGACTTTCTTCAGTGAACATGGAGCCGGGCATCGCTACTGTGTCGGTGCCCCTAGTGCACCGGTATGGTCCGTGCGCGCCGTCACAGCACTCGGACGTGCCGACACCGTCCTTTTGGGAGACGCTCCACCGCAGCCGCGCCCGCACCGACTACATCAGGAGCCGAGCGTCCATGGGCATGACGAGTACGCAAGACGATGCCGCCGTGACCGTGCCGACCTACCTCGGCGGTTTTGTCGACTCGCTGGAGTATGTCGTCACCGTAGGCTTAGGCACGCCATCCGTGCCGCAGGTCCTCCTCATAGACACCGGCAGTGACGTCACATGGGTGCAGTGCGCACCGTGCAACTCCACCAAGTGCTTACCACAGAAGGATCCTCTCTTTGATCCGAGCAAGTCCTCCACGTACGCTCCCATCGCCTGCAAAACAAACGCGTGTCGAAAGCTCGGAGACCACTACCACTACGGCTGCACGAGCGGCCGCACCCAGTGCGCATACTCCGTCGAGTATGGAGACGGCTCACATAGCAGGGGTGTCTACAGCAACGAGACACTGACGTTGGCTCCGGGGGTCATCATCAAGGATTTTAATTTCGGCTGTGGCCGTGACCAGCGCGGTCCAGCCGACAATTACGACGGCCTCATGGGGCTTGGCAATGAACCAGTGTCGCTCGTTGCACAGACTTCGTCGGTTTATGGTGGTGTCTTCTCGTATTGCCTCCCGGCGCTGAACAGTGAAGCAGGATTCCTAGCCCTCGGCAGGCCGCCGAGCGCCAACAGGTCGGCCTTCATGTTCACGCCGATGTGGCACATGCCGGATGAGCCAACATTTTACATGGTGAATATGACAGGCATTAGCGTTGGTGGCAAGCCGCTTGACATCCCGCAATCGGCGTTCCATGGTGGCATGCTCATAGACTCCGGCACGATCGCCACGAGGCTTCCGAATACTGCATACAACGCGCTGCAGGCAGTGCTCCGGAAGGCCTTCGCGGCGTACCCCATGGTGTCTAGCGACGACTTTGACACATGCTACAACTTCACTGGTTACAGCAATGTCACCGTGCCGAGGGTCGCAATCACGTTTAGTGGCGGCACCACCATCGACCTCGATGTCCCCAATGGGATTCTGGTGCAGGACTGCGTCGCCTTTCTGGACACAGGGTCAGACGACGGCGTCGGCATCATTGGTAACGTGAATCAACGCACACTGGAGGTGTTGTATGATGCCGGACGTGGAAAAGTCGGATTCCGAGCCAATGCATGCTGAAGTATATATATGTGGTATATATTGTGCTAGGTAGTGCATAGGAACGTCTGGCTCATGATCATGCTTTATATTGAATTTCGTCCTTGTGATGCTTTGCAAACCGGTTCCTATTAAACATCTTTCAAGACAAAAGGATGAGCACTTTTTTTTGCAATTACCACTTGAGAGATTGGGGCAAGCAAGCACACAATCGGGCACTACTAAATATATACTGATAATCCCTATATTTGCTTATAGACGTTCTCATAATCTAGCAATAAAATGCGAACTGAGCCTCCGTTGGTTAGGTTATCATGGTAGAATCTACCCACCTGGGTTAAAGTCTTCGACTTAGCACGAGTGCTCGCATTTTCCTAGATTGTTCCAGCAGGTTTTAACGATGTTTTAATCATTCGACAATATTTTTCCTATCTCACCTTCTCACAAATGTAAAGTATCTTATAGACACTTACTGGAACAACTCTCAATGACGATAGAGATGTCTATGGACATAAATCGGGACCAAATGGTTTCTCACCCTCAAAAAAGCTTATATGACCCTAATTGTCCACACACAAAAATTGACCAATCTTTTAAAAAGATTTGGGATTGGTTTTGTCAGCCAAAACATAAAGTGTTATTCTTATTACTCATCATGGATGGGCTAAGCACTAGGAATATTTTAAGAAGAAAAAATCATAGCCACAAAGTTTTTAAGTCTGTAGGGTCGAGCATGGGGTCCTAGAATGTAGTGTGCTGCTTGAGAGAGATTTTTACACTTTGGGTCAGAATTAAACCATCCGCGAACCTGGGTCAGGGCTGATGAACCAAGGCCAAGGATCCAAGGCATCAAATCTGTTTTATGTGACTACGGGGAAAAACATGGCCCTTGAATGTTATAACTGTTTGTTTTGCAGTCTTGACTGTTCAAGAAACCTGTCAATACCTTTTTCTTCACTACCCCTTGGCAAGACACTGCTGGGGAGTTCATTTTCAAAAACGACTGCTTCCAGGTAGTTCATTTTCAAAAATTACAGCGATTCTCATGTCCCTATTTGAACGGAAAGGGATCACCAAATCTTCGAGAGGAGTTCAATTAAACGCCCGGGACTGCAGAAAGCCGAAAGCATCTTCTTCAAGGAAGTGAGGTTGTTATCCCACGGAGTAAAACCAAGCCTATCTCTTACCTTGTATCAATTGCTAATACTTTTTTTTAGATGAAAGACCAAATTGGCCCTGCTTTAATTGAAAGTAAATAGGTTCTGCTGGGATTACCAGCTACAAGATGAGTCCATAGCCAAACGACCTCTACGAAACAAAAAGGACCAGGTAACAACACTAGATTATTACAACCTCCAACTCCCAAATTACCCAGAGAGTTTTACTTCTTCCCCTCAAAACTACTCCAGCTAGAAAAGAACTACCGGTCACCCGAGTTGTTGCACTCTTCAGTCTTCGTCTTCAGATCATTATCTTGGGCCGCTTGACTCCAAACACGTTGACAGCCTTGTCGTCGTCTTCATCACCCATTCTTTTTCCACCTCCCGTAGAAGGGCACTCCATTTCTGCATTAGAGTAATCGCACGGTATATCACCGAGCCAGCACTTGTTGTTACTCTATTATTAAAGACTAGATCATTACGTAGCAGCCAAAGGCTCCAACAAACACTAGCAAGCAAATACATCATCATGGGCTTTGGAAATTGTCCTCTGCCACGACTTAGATCAAAAAACATAGATAGGTTAACTGGGGTGACTGGCCATCCCAAAGCCTCTTTCATGGTCCACCAGCAGTAATTTGCCAGGGCACATTCAAACATAATATGCTGTGATGTCTCTACTTCCCCACACATTTTGCACTCTATTTCTCCTGGCCAATTTCTTTTTACCAACTGTTCTGCTGATGGAATGCAATCTGAGTATACTGACCAGAGAAAGAACCTGATCATAAGTGGAACCTTAGCTTTCCAGATCCCCATTATTTCCTTGTTCTGCATGCCTGTATATGTGAGTTCTCTGTATAGGGAAGCAGTAGTGAATTGCCCTTTTTTCTCTAAAGCCCACCTAACAGTACCTTGTTCCCCTGATAGCTGAAAATCCCCAAGTAACTCTATCAATTCCTGCCACTCCTCCATTTCTGGTACTCCAAAGGACCTTCTGAAGGTAAGATTTATTTATCCATCTCCTAGAACTTCATGTACTGCACCTGTCTGCTCATTGCATATATCATATATTCTCTTGTATACTATGCTGAAGGAGCACTGGCCAAACCATACATCTAGCCAGAATCTGGCTTTTTTGCCATTACCTACAATATAGATCAACCCCCGGAACAACAATCTTTAACCTCATGTAACCCACTCTAGAATTGAGAAGTATTTCTATGCTTGGAACTATAAAAACCTTTCTCACCCATATATTTGGCTCTTAGTAGCTTACAGCATGGGATGTCATCCCCCTTCTCTATCTTGTAAATCCACTTTGAAAGTAGACATTTGTTCATAATCCTTGTGTCGTAAACCCTAGCCCTCCTACTGATTTCGGAGTAGCAAGTACTCCCCATCTCATCATGTGATATCTCTGCTTCTGGCCCGGGCCATGCCAGAAGAAATTAGACCTAACTGTCTCCATTTTTTGATGAGCTTCACCTTTCGATGAAACACCCCCATAACATAGTTTGGAATTGAGCTTAAATAAGACTCTGTCAAGAATCATCTTCCCTCCATTTGTCGGGAAACCACTTTGCCATGTAGGAATTATCTTTTCAATTTTGTGAGAAAAATATTCAAAATTCGAGAACTCATATAGTACCTATCAATCATCACTCCCAAAGATTTCATAGGAAAAGTCCCCACTTTACAGTTGAAAGCTTTTGCCACCTGTCTCTGCACCTCTATTGTAGCCTCCAAAACATAAACCTCACTCTTATCATAGTTTATTTTCAACCCGACATAGCTTCAAAGCAATACAAATAGAACTTTGTGTTGCGGTTGTCTCTTCATCTAGACCTAGGAACAAAATGGTATCATCTCGCATATTGTAAGTGAGTGATCCCACCATCAACCAACTATGGCACTAACCCTGTTATGTGTCCACTATTTTTAGCTCTATCCAACAGCATAGCCAAAGTGTCACCCACTCAATTGAACAACAAAGATGATAAGGGATCTCCTTGTCTCAAGCCTTTATAGGTTCTGAAATAATTACCTGGATTTCCATTTATCATTATGCCTACTTTTCCCCCTTCAATAACCTGCTTCATCCACCCTATCAACTTAGATGGAAACCTTTTCCTCTTGAACACTTCCATCATGAAACCCCAATGCACTTTATCATAAGCTTTTTTGAAGTCTAGCTTCAATATGACACCCTGCTTATGCTGGACCCTGAGCTGATGCAAAACCTCATGTAACATTACAATCCCCTCCAATATAAATCTCCCTGGTATTAAAGCAGTCTGAGTGGGGCTGATTATGCTATGTGCATGTCTTGCTAGTCTCATAGTAAGAACCTTAGTAAACCATTTATAATCCACATTCAACAAGCAAATAGGTCTATATTGTTTAATGTTAGAAGCCTCTTTTTATTTTAGGTAACAAAGTTATGAGCCCATAGTTAAGCCTGGACATATTAAAATCCTCATCAAACAACTTTTGAAACATCTCCATCACTAATTCCTTTATGTAAGGCAACATTGTTTTATAGAACCCAGCAGGCAAGCCATCTGGACCTGGTGATGAGCTTGAGTCCATTTCTTTTAAGGCTGTCTCTATTTCCTGCACAGTAAAAGGTTGCACTAACTCATTTGCTTGACTCTCTGACAGCACACCTGTTGTAGGCCAAAAATCATCATCTACAGATATTCCCCCACTTTCCTCTGACCCAAATAATTATTTGTAGTACTTTTCAATATGTGACCTTAAATCTTGGTCCCTAGATACTATTTGGTCCCCATCCTCTAGTGAAAATATTGTACACTTCTTCTTTCTTCCATTGGCTTTACTGTGGAAATACCCTGTATTAGCATCCCCCTGCAACAACCACTTTTCACCCCTCGATCTGCCACTGCATTTCCTCAAATGTGTATATTTGTTCCAATGCCTCCTCTTTGCTGTACCTCTCCCTCCATTGATCAACACATAGAGCCCTCTCAGCTGCTTCTTCATCTATCCTCTTGAGTTCATCAATTAGAAATTGTTTTTCTCTCCTATTTTTTCCTCCAATATTGTTTCCCCAACCTTTGCTGAACTTTCTTATATATATCTTCACCATCTTCCAGTAATCCTGGATGCTCTCATTTCTCCTTATGGGCCATTTTTCCAACAATCTCTCTTTAAATTCACAGTCTAAAAACCAGGCCATCTCAAACCTAAACATGTATGGGTGGCTTACTCTAGTATCCTCTGTGTTAACCAAAAGTGGAGAATGGTCAGAGCCTATCCTTGTCAAAATTTCACATGTCACCCAAGGGTAATGACCATCCCAATGACAATTAGAAAAAACTCTATCTAGGACACTCATTATAGGTTGATCCTATTTGTTTGTCCAACTATACTTCCCTCCTTTCCTAGGCATCTCCTTGATTCCTCCTTCTGAAATAAAGTTGTTGAAAAGGTCCATCTTCTGTTTGTCTACATTATCTGAGGATTTCTCATCACTAGCTCTAATTAAGTTGAAATCCCCACCTATCAAAAAAGCCCCTTGTATATTATCAATTTTCTTTGAAAGTTCTTCTAGAAACAGATGCATCCTTTCATTCTCGCTCAGGACCATACACATTCACCACCTCCCAAATGAATTTATCCTGCCTGTTAGCTGCTCTAATGCTTGAGAAAAACTCCCCTCTATCTGTATTTAGTATATCTATATCTCCTCTTTTAACCCCTGTTAGAGTCCCCCCAGAATGACCTTCTGCCTCTGTCCACACCCATTCAAAGTCTTGTCCATTAACTAAATCACACAAGAAACTTGTTGTGTACTCTCTTTTAATTGTTTCCTGTAGGCACACCACATCTAAAAGATTCTGTCTCACCGGATCTTTTAACTGCCCTCTTCTACCCTCCCACCCAAGGCCCCTTATGTTCCAAAGAGAATCTTCATTTCTTCTTCTTGGGTCTGCCCCTCTTGGGGGCTAACTTTTTCTGCTTAGTTGCACCTGTTTCTCTCTTATTTGTCCCTGTATCTTCTTCATCTTCAGAAGCAATATTCCTCTTAACAGCAACTCCATCCCGTTCTATTTCCAAGACAACATACCGTTAGGAGACTCTATTTTTTCCCGTGATTCCGAATCCTCTTTTTTGTTTGTGCCAAAGTTGCCCTTGCAAGCTCTTGAGCTTTGAGTCTCGTCAATAGCTAGATGTTTCTCTCGATTCCTTGCCAAGCTTAATTTTACAACTATTTGCTACACTAGAAAGTTTATCTGATTTAGAAGAAAAAGCCATGAATTGGGATTTACCCGTTATTTCATCCCTCCGGGCTTTGAGCCTTGTAGCTTGATCTTGAATGTTGAAATCCTGATTGGTCACTCTTGGAGTCCTCCTGTGAGCGATGGCAGGCTGTGCTTTCACACCTCTTATTGGGTTAATCTCTGACCCCTTTTTTCCCATTCGCTCCTGGAAATCTTCATCCATCTTTGTTACCTCCCCATCACTGTCCTCCTTATCTGCTTCTTCATTGAGATTTGAATTGCCTCCAGAGGAAAAGTTCATTCCTCCCAGTTTTGCTATCCTCACTCAATTCTTTTTTCCAACTCCTCCATTTGTTGTTTCTGTGAATCAGATTCAAACATTTCTTTAGAGAACTTCTCATAGTCAGCCAACTCTTGCTCTGTAGGTTCATATTCTTCACCATAATCTAGCAATTCTTCCTCCATGCCCTCGCAGTCACACGGCGAGTCCCGACCACCTACATCACCTTTCCCAGTATCACTTACTTCTATCTCCTCAATGGATTCATCCCCCCAATTTTTGCTCCACATTTTCTGGTTGATCATGTGTTTTTCCTTCGGTTCAATTTGCATCTCGAAACTGTGCCACTTTGCTGAGTAAGGATCTGGTCCCCCTCTATAGAGAAAATTTCAAGACCCCTCCATCTGAGTACTTGTCTTCTCTTTGTCCTGCACCATCTCATCCTCTGCCAATTTATTCTCGCCTTCCACTAGTTGTTGTTTAGATGTGTTGTCCTTGTTTGGATCACTTGGACCTCCCCCTTGTTTCACATTGTCATTCTTTAGCTGTTGGTTCTTCCGGATGTCTTCCTCCTCTTCATCTTCTTCCTCCTCTGCCTCATCCTTGTGCCTATCAAATTTAGACCTATTAGTTTCCTTGTCGAATTGATCCTTTCCCGTTTCTACTTGCCACCCAATCTTTGCTTTCCCCATTGAAGTATACTTGTGTTTCCCCATTTAGCAACCGGCATCCTATGGCTCGCCTTGATTCTAATTGGTCCATCCCATTTCAAGCTATCAATATCCACCTCCTCAGGGTCCCCAACAATGTGTGCCACCTCCATCACCACCTCCAAAGTTTTTGCATAATCTGGAAAGTTTGAAGCCCTGAACCACACCACCTCCAAGCTCCCATCAGAACCAGGGTCTAGCTCTGTTGCCCTCACCACAGCTCTGATAGGTGTAGTAGCAAACTCAAAGTTGTTAACCCTGGTCATCTCAAATCTTTTGTCATCATTAGGAAAGATAATCAGAAAACCCTTGTCCTTGACCACCATGCTGATTTCTCAGTTTATATTCATTCTGAAGAAAGATTTGAGCTCTGTCCTGACCATTTCCACAGTAGCACTACCCTGGGTAATAGTCATCATCCCTTTGGACCCTTTTCTCACTCCTTCCTTTTCTAGAACTCTGATGCTATAGAAGCCTTGTCCCTGAAAGCCAAACCCACATACTCTCAAGCCTTTCTTCCATGGGCACATATTGCTCTTATGCCCATCTTTCTTATAGCTGAAGCAGTGAGGAGCATTCTTGCAATCTTTCTGATAATGCCCAGTCTTGTGAAAATTATAACAGTACACATCTGCATTGGGGTTATTCCCTTTCCCTTTGACATCCCAGCCACTCTCTGGTTTCTCTTTCTTGAAACTATCAGCCATGTTCCTTTGTTTCTGATCTCTCCCATATCTCTGTCTTGGTTCTTCTTCATCATACCTATCATCATACCTGTCTTCTGCGTTTGACTGGACCTGCCCTGTCATATTCATCCCCCTCCTAGGACCATAAGAACTGGATCGAGCTCCATCATCAAACCTTGATCCTCCATAACTCCCCCTCTGCTCCATCCTCTCATACTCTCCCCCAGAGCCCCCTCCTGGACCTGTCCTGTAATCCCTTCTCGAGTTATCCCCCTGGTAGCCACCCTGTTTACCCTCTATTCTCTTGGAATCAAAATGAGCTCTGTCTTCACCACGATTGAACTGATCTTGCTATCGCCTATCATCCTCCTCCCTCCAGTCCTGGCGGCCTCCAAACCTCCCCTGTTCCTTTGGCAGTGGCCGTCGCCCCTGCTCTCCTTGCTCTCTGTACGTACCTCCTCTTCCACGATCCATCTCTTCACTTCGCAGCACGGATGCAAAAGATCTCCCGTCCACCTTCTTGGGCTCGACTCTGTGGATCCGCCGGCTTCCTTGGCCAAATCGCCTCACTTCCTCCCTCGACGCCTCAAACCCTAGCCCTAAATCGAGCGCAAGCAGCGGATTGGATTTGGGAACCCAAAGCCACCCAGTTTTACTTTTAGGCCCCGCCTGTGTCTGGAAGACATCCCCTATGCATGTTCCAAAAGGATACTCCCTCTCCTTCTTATTTGCATCTGAGTCCTTCTCTCATTGCTGGACTTTACTTTTGCTCTGAGCCCCCTCCTCCTCCTCCATCAGACTGTTCTTCCTTTGTTTCAACTCAGCATCTGAAACACCTTGCAGATCATCAGCTTGTTCCTGGGTGCCAAAAATGTCAGCTAAGGAGACATTCCTGTTTCTTTTTCCTGCCCTAATCCTCGGCCCATACTTATAATATTGTGGATCACTCTTTACCAACACATCACCCAGAGAAAATTGGCCTCTCATATGGCTTTGATCTTCCAAATATTCAGATAGTCTCATTGCCTTCGAATTCTTCCAAGTTTCCTGATCATCCACTCTTGATGTTGAGAATCGAGTCTTCTCCTGAGTCAAAATACTCTGCTGCGATACTGATTGCTCTTCTCTGTTATGCACATTCTGAATTTTCCAGAACCCCCCAAACGGCTAATACTTTGGAAGGGCCCAGAACATGCAGATCAGATTTGGCTGAGGAAACTAAGATACCTGCGTGGTACCAACGAGATACTGTATATCCAAACACATATCTGCTCGTCGCCCAGACAGCAGCTAGAGAAAAACACCACGATGCAATCGGTGCAAGGTCCTTGTCTCGACCGGGTGGATGCAAGGAAGTTGGCGCACGATGGACGGAGCTATAATACAAAAGGAAACGGATTAATATAATCATAAGTCAAATCATTTCCACACAGTGTAGCCGAATACTCAAAGGTATGAATGGCGCTGATTAGGCCGGATCCAAAGCTGTATGTCAATTACAAGAAAAAAGATGGGGCGTACGTGACAAAGCAGCAACACAAACGACAAATGGAAAATCCCGTGCTGATTCCAGATAACACGTCAACTAACTTGGATTCAAAGCTGTGTGTCGGGGAATCCAAGTTCAGACGTGCATATATAATTCATTAATGACAAGTTAGTTGATCCTCATCCTGTCCTTTGTACAGACTGCACATATTTTTCCATGGCTTCTCCTCTGCTTCTGTTCGTTGTCTTGTGTAGCTACTGCTGCTACTTCGCCCATGGAGGCGACGAGTATGGGTTTGTAGTGGTGCCACGCAGGTCTTATAAGCCGGAAGCAGTATGCTCTGCATCCAAAGGTACGTTACCTAAGTATTTCGTCGTCGTCACTTGTTTGGCCGCCTGCAAATTTGAGATTACGCAAGGCATGACGATTTTCAGTGAACCTGGAGCCGAGCAGCGCTACAGTGTCGGTGCCACTAGCGCACCGGTACGGACCGTGCGCGCCGTCACAGTACTCTGACGTGCCGAGGCCGTCCTTCTCCGAGATGCTCCGCCGTAGCCGCGACCGCACGGACTACATCAAGAGCCGAGCGTCCATGGGGACGGTGAGTACACGAGACGATGACTCCGTGACCGTCCCAACCCGCCTAGGTGATTATGTGGGCTCGTTGGAGTACGTCGTCACATTGGGCTTCGGCACACCACCCGTGTCGCAGGCCCTCCTCATGGACACAGGCAGCGACGTCACGTGGGTGCAGTGCGCGCCGTGCAACTCCACCAAGTGCTACCCGCAGAACAATGCTCTCTATGATCCCAGCAAGTCTTCCACGTACGCTCCTGTTGCTTGTGGCAGCGACACCTGCCAGACGCTCGGAGACGACTACCACTACGCCTGCACGAGCGACGGCACCCAGTGCGGATACATCGCTGAGTATGGGTCGGGCTTGCGTACGAGGGGTGTGTTCAGCAACGAGACGCTAACTTTGGCTCCGGGGGTCACCGTCAAGGATTTCCATTTCGGCTGTGGCCGCGACCAGCGCGAAGCCAACGACGATATCTTGGGTCTCGGAGGCATCTTGGGGCTTGGCAACGAACCAGTGTCGCTCGTCCAACAGACTTCGTCAGTTTATGGTGGTGTCTTCTCGTACTGCCTCCCGGTGCTGAATAGCGAAACAGGATTCCTAACCCTCGGCAGGCCGCCGAGTGCCAACATGACGGCCTTCGTGTTCACGCCGATGTGGCACCTGCCGGATGACCCAACATTTTACATGGTGAATATGACAGGCGTCAGCGTTGGTGGCAAGCCGCTGGACATCCCGCAATCAGTGTTCCGTGGTGGCATGCTCATAGACTCCGGCACGATAGCCACGAGGCTTCCGAATACTGCGTACAACGCGGTACAGGCCGTGCTCCGGAAGGCCTTCGCGGCGTACCCCATGGTCTACAGCGAGGACTTTGAAGCCTGCTACAACTTCACGGGTTACAGCAATGTCACCGTCCCGAGGGTTGCAATCACGTTTAGTGGTGGCGCCACCATCGACCTCGACATCCCCAATGGGATTCTGGTGAAGGATTGCCTCGCCTTTCTGGACACAGGGTCAGACGACGGCATCGGCATCATCGGTAACGTGAATCTGCGCACGCTAGAAGTGCTGTATGATGCAAGGCATGGTAACGTCGGATTCCGAGCCGGTGCATGCTAAAGTATCTAAAGAGACTAGAACGTTAGGCGCCGCAGGGGCCTCCGGGTGTCCACGTTAGCGAAAAAAATTTACAGCGCTAGATGCATATCAGATGGTGGTGAACACTGTACGGTCAAAATGCCAGAAATTCATGTGCCCGAGCGTACGGCGCTGAATGCCATTGGCTGAATTCTCCAGGCCGCGCTGCACGCTGCTGCTCTTTGGGACTCTGGGGTCCGCTCTGGTAGTGTGTTGTCGAGTGGAGAATGGCCGGTGCCCGGTCCCTGCTTTTCGTTGTCGATGGCTCATTGGCTGGAGCATGTGGGGAAAAGAAATATCAAACCTATCCGCTTCTCTCTGCCTCTGCTCTCTCAGCATTCACTGCTCCTGCACCCCTCTCTTTCTCCACAATGTGGTGAGGCCAGCACTGATCTCATCCCCGGTGCTGCTGGTGAACGGCGTAGCGGCCCTGGGGCGGCGGCAGAACGGCGACGTGGGGTGAGGGCGCGGCGGCTCCTGCGTCGCAGCCTCATCAAGGGCGGGCCCCACGCGGAGTCGGCGCGGCGGCGTGGGGCGAGCGCGCAGCGGCTTCGGCGTCGCGGGGCGAGCTTGACCCCAGCGGTCCGGCAGCGCGGATGGGGCCTGGGGTCATGGCGGCGGTTGGACACGACGGTACACCGGTAGCCATGGAGTGGTTGCGGAGCAGCGCAGGAGGACCTCGCGGGAGGCTTTTGTGGTGCTCCAGCACAGCGGCACGGCGACGCGGGAACACTCGCGCAGCAGCTCTGGCGTGGGCAGGCGGGTGTCTCGGCGCAGCGGCCACCGGTGCGGCGGGCCTCGCTCACTGTTGTCCAGTGTGGTGGTCGTGGCTCGAGCGGTCCGATGTAGTGGCGCTCGTTCGTGCGAGAGTGCTGCAGCCCCGCCGGGCGACAGAGGCTCGAGCCCCGGCTAGGGACGCCTACTGCGGCGGCACGAGGGGCCCAACGCGGGTGGTGCGGCTTGTGCCCCGGGCTCGAGGCGCTCTTGCGTGGGTGACTCCCGGTACAGCGGTGATAGGGCCTCGGCGCGGAGGCCCCAGCGAGGGTGCCCCCGGTGGAGTTGGCGGCCGTCAGACGACTACTCCGGCAACCCTGCAACCTGATCCGCTGCGCCGAGGGAGCTGGGCACAACAGGTGTTTGGGGAGCTCAGCGGTGCGGCGCTGGTGTGGGGGCGGACAGGCGTTGGCCTGTTTTCATGTATATTGTCGCAGATGTTCGATGTAATGCCTGCATGGTTCTGCTGGTGTTGGGCGCAAGAGAGGTGTTCGAGGAAATGTCTGCAAAGTTGTCGTGGTGTTCTTTTGGCGATGGGAGGTAACAGGGGAGGTTGCTGGAGGTGGTGGTCTGTGTTCCAGCCACTATTGTCAGGGCCCAAGCAGGCTTGTTATTTAGATGTTGCAGTTTGTGGTTACGAGTGCCGCTAATAATTTCTCAGTTTCTTGGTTCAATTTTTTCAGGTGCTCTGTGGTAGGGCCTTCCCGTGCTGCTGCTGAATCGATGGCACCTTGCTTTGGTATGGTTCCCTCGGATATAAGATTATAACCATTCACACTTTTGGTTTCGAGTTTTTAATATGTTCAGCCCTAGAATGGTACTGATGCGGTCATGGATTTGTTTGGGTTCCTATTCTTGATCCGTTACAGGCGGCCCCTTTCTGTGCTGCTGCCAAACGATATTGGACAAAGAAGCTAGCTGCTCCACGAGGTCCGACGACACCTTCATTGCTTTACTTAATGATGATGTTATATTAGGATATTGTACCACTGCAGATTGCGCTATGAGAATTTGACTGATTTTCTCTCAGTACGATATTGCAGGGATGATCTCTCATCATGCGATGTTTAATTATATTTCTAATAAATATAGGCATAGTGTTTTATATTTTCTTTTATGCTTGCAACCGTCAGCCAGAGAACTAAATAACTTTGTGCCTATTTTATAGTAATGATTGTCAAAAAATCGATGCTATATCCAAAAAAAAACATTTGTAAAAATCTATTGGTGATTAATGCCGTGCTCTGTTCTTTTGCCCAGTGCAGGTTGTGCTTACCAGTGAAAAATGATAGTGTTGCAACATTGGTTATTATATCTTGAGGCCATGGTCAGATTATTTGGGAGCCAAACTAGATGTAAATACTTCCCAAGACCATCAATTCTAACTGGTGGATACCCTTCTATCGTTGTGAACGTAAGTTCGCTTTTTCTAAGCAAATATAAGTATTTTTGCTTGTGCGCCGAATTGGGTGTTTGTTGCTTGGTTTTCAGAGGAATACATTGCTAATTTTTAATCTAGCAGCACTACATTAGAGGTGTCAGGAGCATACATGTTTTAGTCCATAGAGATCCTTGGCTAGAGTTCTCACTACTGGCTGTCGTGTGCTTTGACGGTAAGATGAGTAACACGCTTGGTTCTTGTCTTCACCTAGCAGCAGTTATCAGCTTGTCGAGCCATCTATCTCATGTGTAGACTGAATCTATAGGTATTGTGCCATACTCAGTTGTCTCACCCTATAGAAACGACTCTGCACATTGTACCTGTGTCATCTATTTAAAGCCTTCTAATTGATTGATTTTATGTAAAATATATAATGTTTAGACGTCTCAGCTCTCCGCCTAGAGCATGCAGGAATGCACCTTCTACGCCATATATTCTCCAGTGATTTATATTCTTAGCCAATTTGTACTTTGTTTCCCAGAAAAGATTTATACCCACTGTTCAGAGCAAAATACTGTCAGATCATGGTTGTCTCTGTAACATCAACGCCCTATGATCCAAGCATTTGAATGTGATCCTGATGTAAACCTGAACATGTGCTTTGTTTCTTCAAATTGTAGTCTGCTATTTGGACTTAATTAGCTCTGTTCTAAAACCAGGGTTGGGGGGTAGAGGATGCTATGCTGGTGGGTGTGGCTGAAGGATGATGAATTCAAGATTCATCCAAAGAATTTCCAAAATGATAG
Source organism: Themeda triandra (assembly GCA_018135685.1). Taxonomy (NCBI): domain Eukaryota; kingdom Viridiplantae; phylum Streptophyta; class Magnoliopsida; order Poales; family Poaceae; genus Themeda; species Themeda triandra. The sequence continues at coordinate 53,699 of JAENPR010001830.1, read as the reverse complement.
GACCCTGAATGGAACCTTCTGTGTTGATAAACTGTGGACTGACCTGACCAATTTGGTCGACATGTACATCAAGCAGGTACATGCAGGTGCTATTTCCTTTATAGCCTTTTCACTTGAGCTACACTAAAATTGCTGGATCCCCAAGGAAATGCTGCTCATGGTGTGTATAATTACTGTATACACTTCCTAGATTAATCTATCTATCTTTCTTTATTTATTATTAGTTCTAACCTTGTCAGTTGAACGTCAGATTACTAATGTCTGCACATTTTTGTTCTCGATCACTTGAGCTACATTTTTGTTCTCGGTGATCATGATAGAAGAAACAAATGGATACCCAGTCTGAATATATATGATGAAATATGCAATTTTCGGCACTGAATCATGTGGGAATGCACATAAAAGGGTGCCTTATATTATAATGAAATACATAATTTATATATTATAATGAAATACATAATTTTTGGCCTGTACCAATGAGAACTAATTGTTCCAGTTCAGGACATAGTGGGCAAATGCATATGCTCATGTCTTCGTGAAATTTTGTCTGCAGCATTTTAATGTTTCCAAAATAGATTTTTTGTTGTATCAAATAGATGTATCGGTATGTTGGATTAAATGCTAAAGGCTGCTTCCCCCTCATCTACATCTCCAGTGGACCCACTTTGCATGGTTAATGTCTATAAAATCAATAGCTCACTTCCCAAACCCGCAACACTATATCATGTTCTGAAATTGCTAATAGTCTCCCCAATCCAATTGTCTTGCAATAGTTCTAATCTCTTTAAGTAGGGACTATAACTTAAAAATGTTTCGTTCTCCATCTGTAAACTTTCTTTTTGAAATGCATCTATAAACTTTCAGCACTGATTGATATGGTGCTAAATTTAATTTGATCAAATACACTTCCACCTATTGCAGCATCGGTATGTGAAGGTTAATGATGCTGTGTGTATCATCATGCTCGATACAAAATGCTTTTGGTTCTCCTTGCATTCTCTCTCATTGTCTGTGACTCTTTTTATGTTAATCATCACAGCTACAAACCAAAGATTCTCAGATAGAGGGTCAGCTCCTGAACGAACCAACTAAGGCTGCTAACAGCATGCTCAAGGAAAGGTATGCAGCAATATAACTCCTCGCCAAACCTTTCCACACATATTGCTCCCAGCGTTTACAAATGTTTTGCTTCATATCTTGCTTTCTGCAGCATTGTGAATGACAAGGATCTTGTCCCTGAAAAGAAGTGCTCTCGTGAGGAGAGTGAGTAGACCAGATAGGATCTGGGCTCAATGTATAGATGATACATTTGTTTCGAGTACTGCTACCTTGCCTGATGTCATTCCATGATTGCAGCATGTCTGCTGGTCCAGATCATTTGCTTGGATGGAGATGCTGCATTTTGCCATCCAAAGGAGCTTCCTGCCTACTTTTGGTGGCGCCCTTTTCCACTGTGCTGGGAACTTAGCATGATGATGTTGCTGCACATCCAGAATCAACGCCGAGTAGTGTATGTTGTGGGTGTCTGTTGTCCTATAAGGCCTGAAGAACTCCCCTTGATCGGTCCTGATATTGTGCCTATGTATGGTGCCTGTGCATTTAGGCACTCTGGTTGTGCAACATTGATAGCAGCAACCACGTTCCAGTGCCTAGCCTGAGGCCAGACAAACTTTGCGACTGGAGCTGACCAAACTAATGAGGTTATTTGTGCTGGGATATGTCGTACCATCCCTGGGGCCATAATCATTCAGTATCATGGCCCAAAATTGTTTTATATAGAATCGTGTACAATCTGGACGCATATCCACCTGAGGATTGTGCCCTCTATATATGTATTATTATTATTATTATTATTGCCACATCCTGTTTAGGACAAGATACTCTGTCGTGTTGACTAAGCCTGATGGCTACATGTCTATAGTCTAGCCTATCGCTATGATTGCATTTGCTTTTAGCTCGCATTGCATCTTTCATTCCAAATATTGTGTGCGCGCATGGGCGCGCGCAAGAAACTAGTATGGTGTTATGGTGCTAGATACTGCATAGGAACGTCTGGCTCATGATAGTGTGCTTGTTATTGATTTCGTCCTTGTGATGCTTTTGCAAACATATTCCTCATTAAGCATCTTCCAAGCCAATTGGACGATCACTTCTTTGCATTTCCTTCGAGAGATTGGCACAAGCAAGCACACAGTTAGTCACTACTAAATATATACTGTGATAAGAAGATCCTACGTTTGCTTTTACACGTTCTCATAATCTAGCAAGAAAACTAGAATAACTAACTTCATTCGTGAATGTCAGGCACTACAAAACTTTACACAAATTTAAAGGTCTCACTGTGATCCTGATGAGAAGTGGAAGAAGTTATCTTTCCTGGTTTAATAAGTGGCTAAACCAGAACTTGGCCACAACTGCTCCAGAGATCCTCGTTTTGCAAGAAATGGACTCATCTAAGTTGGTACAACTTTCATTGAGAGTTGGCTTCCGGAACACCGTCAAGGACAATAGAGAGATGTTGGGGGATATTTTTTTAACTGCCATTGGGAAGAGAATGCATACTATCGCACGGTCAAAACCGTGGCAAGCATCTAGTTGTTCGAATGGTGTCAGAGTATGGGTCTCCAGTGGCTCGGGTGGACTCAAGAACATAAGGAACTCAAGGGACACGCAGAGTTTATCCTGATCCGAACCGATTGGTCCCTACGTGGAGCACATGTTGATCCTTATACTCAAGATCACACAAAATCGGAGGTTGCAACAGAGTGTAAGAGAGAGTTTGGTAGGGGTTTAGCTCAGTGCTAACCCTAAGGTTGCCTTGTCTCTGGTGAGGTTTCCTCCTCATCGGAGATTGAGAAGGCAGACGACGAAGATGGAGGAGGAGCTCGGTGTCCCTTCGTTTGTGGGTTGCTCTGCTCGGTGCTAAGCATGACCGGATTGGAGTGCAATGCTCTATGTGAACTATTCCACCCCACCCCCCTTTGTAGGATCTGACCTGCCCTTATAAAAAGAAGTAGGTCGGGTACAAGGCAATTTGAGAAGTTGTGTCTATGGTCTATATGGGTCGAAATCCAGGAAGATGTTGTAGCGGTGCTCTGTTGACCGAATCAATGTCATGATGCTGACAAAGCTCTAGGCATTGCCCAACATCTGAAGTCCTGAACCCTACATGTCAAGCGATGCCGGCTTGGACCGGCCTCCCCTAGGTGTGCCTTCTGGAGGCGTCTTGGTAGCGATGGAGGTCAGCCGAAGAGGCTGACACAAAGGTCCTAGAGCCCCAGGAGGTCCAGGCAGAGTTTGTCTTCTAACGTCACGCCAAGTGTGTGGACCTGTCGGAGCAGTGGCCAGCAAAGCCACGCCTAGGAACCCCCGAGCATCGGTGGCTCGAGGCTTGTCTTCTTGCACTCCATTGATCCTTGGTTGACATCGAAGGTCAGGATGGAGTCAAGGATTGGGCCTCATTCTTGTAGATCGGGAGCACATGGCTCAGGTTATCCCTCAATCACTAGCTCAATCTGATTCCTTAGCATAAGGGTGGGCGGGAGCGCATCCAATGGGTGTAGCCCCCGAGACCCCGGGTGATCATGTAAGGATTGGTTAGGAAGTGTTAATCGAGGCTTGACATACCCCTACTTTAGGATCTTGTCACCCACCTAAATTGCACTGATATATATCATCAACAACCTTGTTCCCATGGAACAAGATAAACCATTTCACCTGGTTAAATTTGAAAAACTGAACTAACACCAATATAATAGCCGCAACACAAGGGCTAGATTATAGCATATCCATTAATAATAAAAAAACAAAAACAACACACCCTATCATAAGGGCACATGATGGCACAACCACAAATGCGCCAAAAAGAGAGAAAAAACTACCACGCCAAGAAACAAGAGCTCTTCGATGATGCCTCCAAGGAGATGAATGATGCTTAGACACAATCAATGTTAGCTAAGCTGGAGCTTCTCAAGGATTTCACCCAAGCCTTGTGTCGAGGGGTAAAGCTTTGAACAGGCCGACCAAGGAGAAGCAAAAAAGGTTCTTTAGTGGTGCCTTCAAGAAAGAAATACTTATTGCTGGCCAGATTGACCTAAGTTGAGCTTTCACCCAATCCATTACACCCATTCACTTGGTCGCAACTGAGGGGTGCCTGCACTAGCATGCATTCTTACCTCGATAGAGGAGTGATGATGGATGACACCACACTTGCAGAGCTATTGACGTGGGCAGCAGGTCAAGGCTGAGGAACACGAGAAGCTAGCCACTCAGACTCGCCCGTGCCATGATGGTGCACAGTGCGCACCGGGAAGCGTTTGTGCCAAGACAGAGGGGATGTTAGCCACCGCCACACCGCATGAAGCCATTCCCAAATATGACCATGATGGTGGGAGGCACACACTGGCAAGCATACGTGCCTAGATAGAGGAGGTGTTGGTTGCCACCACACCACATGGAGTCGGTCTTGGACATGCCCGCAATGGTGGGAGGCGCAAATGCCTGGATCGAGGCGCGCCGGTAAATGACACACCGCATGTAGCTTTTCTCGTACATGCCCACAATGGTGGGAGGCACACATCTGCAGCCCTCCACGCCTTGGACAAAGGGGGTGCTGGCCACCACCACACCCCACAGAGCCATTCTAGGAGTGGTCCACGATGATGGGAGGCGTGCACTGGCAAGTGTGCTTGCTTGTACAGAGGGAAGTGTCCATCGCCGCCACATAGCTCAGAGCTGTTCCAAGACACATCCGCAATAGTGAGAGCCACGCCACATCGGCAAGCATACAATCCTAGACAGAGGGATGCCTATCGTTGCCACACCACACGAAGTCGTTGACAGGGCAGCAGATCTTGGCCCTGGGAGGCTGAATTCACTAAGACATTCACCCGTACTTATCCATGATGGTGAGAAGGCACACACCTTCAAACTTTTGAACCTTAGAGTTGGAGATGGAACATCTATGGTCGAGGGGCCAAGATCAACCCCACCGACCACCCTTGGACATTGGAAACGACAAGGAAGAGGGGGTGGGTTTGGGGATGTAGCCACATCGGTTCGCGGACAAACGAGCAAGGAGAGTGAGTGCTGACCACTGGAATCCTCACGCAAGCAGCCAGCACACAACTCACGGAGACCGTCACCGACCCAACCACACAGACACCAAAGCCTTGAACTAGTCTCACCATCGAATCTAGGCTTCCGCCCCTGGATGTGGCCACGGGTACGCTGGTGCCTAGTTCAAGAATGACTCAGGTTGTGTCCGCGCCAACCTGCAGATCTAGCTAGAGCCCTACCAAAGCCGCCTCTGGAGGAGACGACCACCACCACGACGAAGCTCTGTGAGGGTCACCATGAGGAGATTGGAGATGGTAAAAACAAGCCTCACCGCCACTATCCTTGCAGCCGCGCACTCTAGCGACGACAAGGTGGAGGGAAGGAGGGAGAGTAGCTCCGGTGGCGAGGGTGGAGTTTCCACCCAGGTTGTGCCCCTATTGTAGTATTTGTTGATGTTTTGATACTCTAAATCTAGGGAGACGTAAATAGGGAGCCAATGTTTTCACATCCTTATAAGCTTATGAAACCCTAGTTGATAACCTAGAAATTGAGCCAAGGAATATTCTAAGTAGTAAAAAGTGTGGCCTTACAAAGTTTTCAGGTTGGCGGTGTCGAGATAAGTATCGTGGAACAGGGTATGCTACTTGCGAGACATTTTTACACCTGGGTTGAGAATGAACCCGTGATGAACCCGTGAACCAGGGTTGGGGTTCACAAACCTGAGTCGAGGGTTGAAGACATCAAACCCGTTTTATGATACTACGGGAAAAAAGTAAACATGGCCCTTGAGTCTTATAACTGTCTGTATACGGTTTGACTGTGGAAGAAACCTCTTGTCAGGGCGTTGTCAACATCTTTTTCTTCACTATCCCTTTGCAAGACAGTCCTGGGGAATTCATGTGCTCAATGTACCTGCAAACGGTGGCAGCTTCCCGGGAGCTACCATTTTCAAAACAGGCTTCAATCATGGTTTCAGTGATTCTCATGTGTTGGGGACCTAATCTTCAGAGGCGTTCAGTTAAACGCCCAAGACTGCAGAAGCATCTTCTTCAAGGAAGTGAGGCTGTTATCCCAACGAGATACACATATATACCAGCCCGTAGCCCCGACTGCAACCAGAAGAACACCTCGATGCAATCGATGCTAGGTTGGTTTCCTTTTCTGGACCGGGCATCTGCAAGGAAGTCTGCCCATGATGGACGTGAGCTATAATGCAAAATATTCGCTCTATGCCCAAATTACCCGATTTCTATAATCATTCCAAGTCAAATTATTTTAGGTTTTACTGCATCAGAGCACACGATCATTTGCCCAAACATCAATACCAGTTGTGCTTGAGCCGACAGTGATTACTCGTTATTAACAATTCGTAAGTCTAGTAACCTATTCACCCGGCGGTGAAGCCACCTGTACTCAAAGCTGTATGTGCCAAGTACAAGGAAAAGATGGGGTCCTAAGTGGCAAAGAAGTAACACAAACGACAAATAGGAAATCTCGTCCTCAGTCCTGATAACACGGCATTTCATTTTAGCAGTCTTCACACCTTTTTCACCATCACGGCGGATGTCATCGAATCCAAGTTGAGACGTGCTTATATAATTCATCTGTGATATAAGTTAGTTGGTCCTCATGCTATCCCTTCTACAGATTGCACATATCTTTGGATGGCTTCTCTGCTTCTGTTCATTGTCTTGTGTAGCTACTGCTGCTACATCGCCCATGGAGGCGGCGAACATGGGTTCGTAGTGGTTCCACGCAGGTCTTATGAGCCAGAAGCAGTATGCTCTGCATCCAGAGGTACTTGACTTCAGTTTCGTCGCCATCACTTGTTTGGCGGCCTGCACATTGGAATTAGTGTAACCATATGCATGTTGATTTTCAGTGAACCTGGAGCCGAGCAGCACTGCTACTATTTCAGTGCCACTAGTGCACCGGTATGGACCGTGCGCGACGTCAGAGTACTCTGACATGCCAACGCCGTCCTTCTCCGAGACGCTCCGCCGTAGCCTTGCCCGTACGAACTACATCAAGAGCCGAGCGTCCACGGGCAAGGCGAGTACGCCAGACGATGCCGCCGTGACCTTCCCGAGCACGCCATTTGTGGGCTCGCTGTTGTATGTCGTCACAATGGGCTTCGGCACGCCATCTGTGCCGCAAGCCCTACTCGTGGACACCGGCAGCGACGTCACATGGGTGCAGTGCGCGCCGTGCAACTCCACCAAGTGCTACCCGCAGAAGGATCCTCTCTTTGATCCCAACATGTCTTCCACGTACGCTCCTATCGCCTGCGACACCGACACATGCCAGAATCTCGGAAAGCACTACAAGAACGGCTGCACGAGCGGCGACACCCAATGCGGATACCGCGTCGAGTACGGAACCGGCTTGCGTACAAGCGGTGTGTATAGCAACGAGACGCTGACGCTCACCATGTAAAAAAAGGCTATCAAAGACGCGCGTTGGACCCTTTTACAGACGTGCGCGGCAACCTCTGTACTAAGACGTCTGTGATAGTCATCTAACACAGACGTGCTTTTGCCCATCTGTAATAGGCAACTAACAGCGTTTGCAACACGCGTCGGTGATAGTGTTTTTAACACGCGTCTGTGATAGTGTATAAAAGGTTGAAGCCACTGACAGCTAATTGGTAGTCCACTACTGTACAATCCAAACAATGCATGATAATCACTGTTCAACAACACATATTAGAGTTCAATTACTCAAATAGAATCCAAACGAGTTCAACCCAATAACATAGTACAATCGAGCCAACCGGCACACATCCCATACACTAGCAAGTTTTAAACACAACAAATGTCTACAAATTAAGGTACAATTTTACGAAGCGCCGAATTGGAACTCCCTGCAGACATCATCCAATGCATGCATGCTTCCAATGGCATCTTTATTCTTCATCCATATGTGGTTTGTTGTTGCGGCGACCATCAGCTTCATGAAACTTGCCTTTTGGGTTGATGATATACCTCACAATGAACTTGGCAACCCTCTCAGCAATATTTGCAAATAGGATCACTGGAATCGAGGTCAAGTCAAGGTCCTGAAAAACACAGCATGATCCAAAGATATAAAGCTGCATATTAGAATGGTACCGTATGGTATACTAGCATAATTCAAAGTGTATGTCCCCATTAGTTGCATATTATTGCCGCTCAAGACACTTTCACCTCTTCACTAGCTAAACAGCTGGGTATATGCTTAGCGATAAATACTCTTAGCCCCACTAGTTGGGAAAAAGCTGTGTATAGTAAACAAATTTCTTGCAGCTTATTTTGTGCCAAAGCTGTGTATGCAAGTATGCGGAATATATCTTATGTAGCAAATAACAATGGATTTTGCATGTAAACAGTACTTAATTATGCTTTCTGTTGAACACGACATGGTTGTGTGTGCTGTTCAACCAAATCATCATGCGGTTATTCAAAGAGCATGTGGGCATTAGTTGTTTGTGCATGCATATATTTATATATATATATACACACACAGTAGGTATTTATGTGTTTGGTCCAGTAGCAAATAGGCCGGCCAGTAGTATAGTGTTACCTAACTTATCTGTATATGCACCATAAATTCTTTACTGGCTATGCAGATATGTGAAGCTTTGTACGCATCAAGAAATTTGTTTAATACACATATGGAATGGACTATTTCTCATCTTCTATGTATACTGCAGTTTGTTTTTGTCCATTGCAGCCGGCTGATATTGATGAAGCCATCGTGCCAAAGAAAGGAATGCAAATTCCCCATAATGAATCGTGCCTACGCCTTTTACAAGGGCTATGCTAGAAAGGTTGGCGTTCAGTGTGTCCAGTGTGTCTTCTATAGTACACAGGGCTGATTAAGTATGAATCTACCATCGGCCAAGGATCCAGCCACAGGACAAGGAAGATGAACCTTGGGGTTTTCAGCATTGGTGAAGTATATATTATTCAACTACAAACAACAACTCCTAAGCAAATAAATCTGCCGTACCTGAGACTGAGCATCTAAATTTTCCGTCGTCATCATATGAATCATGTGGTGGGCCGCAAAGAATCCGCATCTCATGTCCAAGTTTTGCTGCAAGCACTGCGATCATATGATCAAAAATGGTCAATAATATGATTAAAACATTGATTCACAACTACAAGTTAATTAAGCACTCTTAACTGGAATTTTCATGGCATGTGTCAACTTGAATTTTGTCTTCCCTTTCTTCACCTTGGACTGGTAATTTAACCAGGCCCTACACATCCAGCAATTGTTATAAACATTTGTTCGACTCAAGAATATATTTAACAAAGAGAGAAGGTTGGAAAATACTAACTCATCTATCATAGAAATCAGGTCAGCCAAGTCTGTCTTCACGCCTCTATTGGAGTCAATGTACAACACCTTGTTCCATTTGGGAACGATGACAATAGCAATCCAGTGCCGACCACAGTTATACGCAAACATCACATATTTTTCCTCGCACAATGTCATTAGGCACTTTTCCAGATACGCCACGCTGTAAGCTCTATCCCTTGTCAGGGTGCACTTAGACAATGCATCTGGATCAAGAAAGCGGACTGGCTTCGAATTCTTCATAGATACTTGAGCGAGGTACCTAGGAATAAAGAAGAATGTAGAAAAATCAATTTCCCGTGCACGCCTCACCGGCCGCGCGCCACCATACGCCAACCTCCGACCTCCAGCCTCCGACGGCACCCAACGAGGGTCAGATCTGGCGAGGAGAGGCGACCTGCCATTGGAGGCCTAACGTCCCCTCCTGCAGCCCTCCGCCCCTCCCGGCCTCGTCCTCGTCGCCTCACCGTGCAGTTTCTATGTACTTTTCAGTCATTTTCTATGCACTATCCAAACAGCTTCTATGCATTGTATGTATGCACTGTTTATATGCATATGCCACCTTGTGAGAACAGTTTCTATGCACAGTTTGAGCACAAGTATTTTTGTATGCACCTTTGAGAAATTTTTAACAATTGTTTTTTCATGATGCAGAAGGTGCAAGGAGCACGATTGTTAGAAATTTGGATCCTCGATGCATCACTGCCCGTTCATCTGCAAGTAGCAGCTGATTTTTTTTACGCATGTTATATAAATATTATGTTCAGCTTTTTTATGCAGACACTCAAAATAATAGTCAAGAAGTAGCAGCTGATTTTTTTTACGCATGTTATATAAATATTATGGTCAGCTTTTTTATGCAGACACTCAAAATAATAGTCTTTATGCTTTGCAAAATTATGTTTATATGCATGGTAAATCTTGAGAGATTGAAAATGCTGGGATCGAAAATAATAATCCTTTTTGATGCATAGAAGCTTCTTAGCGGTAACCAATGCTGGTGTTGGAAGAAAAAAATAGATTGTTGTGTCTATGCAGGATCGTTGTTTATATCTTTGGTGGAACTATTTGGATGCTTGTTTATATGCATGGTCGAAAATGTTTGCATGCCATGCCCAATGTTAAGTGCCATCTGAAATTATTTGACATATTAGAGTGTTTTTGTATCTATTCTTCATGTGTTTCAAACTTTCAACAAATATTATTATGCCTCTGTAACTTTTACATATAGTGAAACTGTTCTATGGATAGTGAGTCTTAACTTTTACATGGTGGCTAGCTCCGGGGGTCATTGCTAACGATTTCCAATTTGGTTGTGCTCGCGACCAGCGCGAAGCCGACGCGAACATCTTAGGTGTTGGAGGCATCTTGGGTCTTGGAGGCGCACCAGAGTCGCTCGCCATGCAAACGTCTTCGGTTTACGGTGGCGTCTTCTCATACTGCCTCCCGGCGCTGAACAGTGAAGCAGGGTTCCTGGCCCTCGGCGCGTCGGCCTTCGTGTTCACGCCGATGTGGCACCTGCCAGGTGACGCAACGTCTTACATGGTGACGATCACAGGCATCAGCGTGGGTGGGAAGCCGCTGGACATCCCTCAATCGGCGTTCCAAGGTGGCATGCTCATAGACACTGGCGGGATCGCCACAGAGCTCCCGGAAACTGCGAACAACGCGCTGAAGGCTGCGCTCCGGAAGGCCTTCGCGGCGTACCCCATGGTGTCCAGCGAGGAGTTTGACACCTGCTACAACTTCACCGGTTACAGCAATATCACCGTGCCGAGGGTCGCGTTCACGTTCAGCGGCGGCGCCACCATCGACATCGATGTTCCCAATGGGATTCTGATCAAGGACTGCCTCGCCTTCCTGGAGTCCGGGCCAGACGTCGGGCTTGGTATCATCGGCAATGTGAATCAGCGCACGCTCGAGGTTCTCTATGATACCAGCCATGGTAAGGTCGGATTCCGAGCTGGTGCATGCTGAAGCAGTATGTGGTACGGTGCTAACTGCTAGTACACGAAACGTACGGTTTTGTGCTCATTATGCTTATTGATTTTCTTGTGACGCGTGCTCTGTAAATGGGTTCTTCATATTAAGCATTTTCGATGCCAACAGACATATTAAGCATTTTCGATGCCAAGAGAGCGAGCACTTCTTAGCAATCTTTCAGAGATTGCGGCAAACACACAATCAGACACTAAAATATAATAATATAATCTGATAACGACATGTTGTATTTGCTTCTAAACGTGTTAGGAGAGTTAAGGGTTTAATCGGCGTTAGTCTGTTAGGGTTAATTAGTTTCTTTCTTAGAAACCAAGTAAGACCCGCTATATAATGAGAGGAGATGTATCAATCTAACCAAGCAAAGAAAAACCCTTCCCTCTAGCCTGGCTGTGGACAAACGCCCCGCGGCCGGATCTCTACCACACGCTGGGAACAGTACCGCGGGTACGTAGCGCCTCGAGTAGTGTAACACACGCGTGGCCGCCGCTCCCCTCGACCCTCCCTTCTTGACCTCATTAGCCCACATAACAATCTAGTATCAGAGATCAGGCCTTAATCCACACGCTCTGCTGCCATCTTCACCACCGTGTCTCTGCTGTGCCAGCCATATTCCATATCATAGCAGCCATGGCTGGTCCTAGTTTACCCGCCACGCCGCCAATATTCACCACCACACCATGGCCACCACGGCGCCACTGGTTGTGCAACACTCTACTCCTTCCACAAACGCCTTCAACGCGTTGATTGCAGATCTCTATAGCCTGCAGTGACAGATGGGTGGTTGTCAGCGCGCCTGCCGGCCGTTGGGAGCCGACCGCCGCCCTATGTGCCCCCGCCTCTACCATATGGCCTGCCATGGTTCGGGGGCCTCCCAGCCTTCCCGGCGTTGGTTCCAGTCATTCCAGAGGTCTTGTCTGCACTGCAGGTCCTGCCTGCGACTTCGGCGCCTGGCCCTTTCCTGCAGCTGGTCGGCTGGCGGCCACCGCAACCAGCCAGCAGGCTCCTGACCGCCAAGAAGAGCAGTGGTGCCGATTTCCTCCTCTCCTTCATTGATCCTGTCGTTCACCACCCCCAGCCCAATGATGCCACAACAGCCCTGCAATGGTGTCTTCTATGGGGGCGTGGATGGCATCCAGGCATCAGCGGTGCAGCAACAAGCAACGACGCGCTGCCTCCGGACAAACCGACAGGGACATTGCTCCATCTTCAAGCGGCAGTGCCCAATTGTCCCTACAGTGGCTGTCTTTGTGGAGAGGAAGGCGATTACACGGGTGAGTGCCTACAAGGTGTCTAGCAGTGCGGCTGTAGGCTAGTGTTGGTATGAACGCTTGCCCCCCTACCTTCGCCGGGATCCGGAGGAGGAGGGCGAAGGTTCCCCAAACAGAAAGTGGGATCCAAACACTTGCACAGGACAGATAATAGCCAGTGGGCCCCCTTTGGGGGTTTTGCATTAATTGGGACCAAAAATGTCAAGGGTCCCCCTCTTACACTTGCCATACCCTTGGTATTTATAGGCCATACCAAGGGTCAAGTGGCTTTTTACAATAGGGTTTTGACTACGATCACACTTACAAGTGGGCCTCAACAAGGGCAATAGTGTACATTGGGAAATCAACTACCCCTTCATCTAATCCAATCCCAAGACGCCAAGTGTCACGCCCTCCATGACTCCACGTGTCGCCCTCCGTGTCGCCACGCGTCGGGCCATCGGCGCCGCCTTGCGTCCGTCGTGCATGCGGTCATCCGGAGGTCTCCCGCCGCCTGTGGGACTAAGTGGCTGAATATCACCTGCGAAGGTCTTCGGGGGCCCTGTTCATCGCGGAGGTCTTGGGAGGCTCCATCGAATCGCCAAGTACCTGCGCTATAGAAGGTTTGAAGAACTCGAGTGCGGAGGTGTGGCGTACCTTCGCCGAATCGCTAAGATGAACCAGACGACCTTCGCCATGAAGGAGCATGTGACGGCGAAGGTCGTCCGTGGTTGCTTAGTGGCTTTGCCTGTCTTGGCCCCTGCTGGGGCCGCGGAGCTAAGTGGGGGGGTCCTAGCGGAGGTTGTTCCCCCCAACAGTAGCCCCACGATGGTTCGGCCCGGCTGGCGGGGTCGGAGCAACGCCCTTAAGAAAAGAGGGGGAATGGTCCGATGGCATGTGGCCTGAGGTCCACCTCCGCAGCGACGCCCAACCGTTGCTCGCGGCCCGTTTTAGCTGGGCCCAGTTGCGCTTTATTTTGATTTATTAATGGGCCGGACTGGGCTTCGCTGCCACGGCGGTGACGGGACAGTTAGGGTTTGCGTGGCGCTTTCCCCGTCGTTGGATCACCGGATCCTCGAGATTTGTGCCGGCCTTTACCGCGGTGAAACCCCCCGGCTTATAAATAGTCAGGGTGGGTGAAAGGGACGCTTTTTTACCTGCTCTCGCGTCTTCGTTTCCACTGCGCGCTTGCTTTTACTCGTTCATACGCGGAGGTTGTAGACCCGTGCGGGGGTGGGAGGCATCAGGAAGTCGGGGGTTGTAAGTGAGAGCGGAGGTGGTTCAAGTGAAGCGGAGGTAAACATTTGATGGCGAGGGGATCTGAGGCGAAGGGGACTGACGCCATGGGCGCTGTTAGCACCGTCCCTGTCTATGAAATCGGGGCTAGTTCTGTGGCGGCGGGGGATCTCGATAGGTTCGCTGCCAGAGGTTGGTTGGAGAGGAGCAGGCGACGCTCCCGGAGGTGTGTCGACGCCGCACCACGACAACAATCGAGTGGTGGTGTTTGAAGCCTTCTTTGAAGCGGGGCTGCGGTTTCCACCTCACCCGCAGCCGGGCGCGTGCGGAAGTTCGGCGTGCAATTCCATCACTTGACGCCCAATAGCTTCCCGAAGCTTTGCGCGTTTGTGTGGGGCTGTCACTCGCAAGGGGTGGAGCCGACCGTGGAGGGCTTCGCGAAGGTGCACAGCATGCATGTGCAGAAGAAAACAAAGGCGGTGACCACCGGCGGCGGGACGGTGACGGAGGAGAGTCAGTTCGGGGTTCTTACGTTCCGCCGACGGAACAACGCGAAGGTGCCGGTGCAAGCACAGAAGAACAAGTGGGAAGGTTGGCTGAATAAGTGGTTCTATTACCGCTTGGATGAAGCGGAGGGGCGTGACTTGGCGGGCGACCTTCGCCCGCTCCCGGACAAGGAGACTCTGAAGGTGACCACCGCTTCCGACCAAGGGTCGCGGCTCTGCGAGGACGCAATGCGTGACCTCTCCCGGTGCATGACGCAGCGGGACGTTTTCGCGGAGTATCACTGCGCGAAGGTCGTGCCTCTGAAGGCCGACCATGATTGGATAGGCCTGGTGAAGGAAGGGCCGTCATCTTATGCGGCTATGGGGTACGAGTTCCTGAAGGACCTGAACTTGCCGAACCTCCGCGTTGCTTGGGCGGAGGAGCTCTCCTCGCCCGAGCGAGGCGGAGGCTTTGAAGAAGATTCGTTGTGTGGTGGAAGCGGAGGTCTTGGAGCTCATCGGGAAGGTGGACGCCGAAGAGCAACGAAAGATGAAGGAGGAGATGGAGGGGGTCACCCGGGTGAACCGGGTTTATGACCTGCTTGGCATCAAGTACCGGGGGGAGGCTGAAGCTGCTGCCGCAGCGAAGGAGAAGCAGAAGCGGGCTAAGAAGCGGCCGGCAACGGAAACAGCCTCGGAGACCTCCGAGGTTTCGGCTAGCGATGATGTCCCCGCCCCGACTGGCGGAGGTGGTCGTGGGGGTGGGAAGATCCGGAAGACGTCGGCTGGCGGCCGCGGAGGTGGATTGGCGACGGGAACAACTCGCTCTGGCGCGGCCTTCTCTTCCGCTGTGTCTGCAGAGGAGCCGTTGAACGTTCTCCCTGTCGCCCAGCGACCTCCGCTGGCGCCTAGGGGTGGACGGGGACGGGGGAGCGGGAGAGGACGCGTGCCCTCTCGGCTTCGCTGGCGGTGCCCAAACCCGCTCCGGTCCGGACCGTCCGGCGCGCCGGCAGCGATAGCCCGCGGCAGCGGGGACAAGTCTTCAGGCAGCTCGTCTCCTTCAGGTCGGTCAGGCAAGAAGGCGGATGAGGACGTGGACATCACCTCGCCCCACGTTCCTGAGCAGCAGGTCCTTGCGGAGGTCGGGCAAGAGGCTGCGGCCAAGGAGGCGGTGGTGGCGCCACGAGGAGGAGAAGACCGAGATCTGGCGATGGTGGATGCGGAGACTTCCTCCGGCGCTCGCGACGAGCCGCTGGAATACGAAGGAATCCATGTCTGGGTCAGTGGGGAGGAAGCTGTACCTCCGCCCCATACGGAGCCTGGAAAGAAAGGCTTGGGAGAAGCATCGCCGAGCTCGCTGCCCTACTTCGCCCAGTCGGCGGGGGTCACGGACCCTAAAGCGCACCTGTATACTAGCGCCGACCTCCGCGACTGCCGGTTGATCTGCAGTGAAGGGGAGCGGAGGTTCCTGGTCCCCGCCTTTGGACGCGTTAGTGTGCCCGAGGCGGAGCTGTTGCTGGCGGGTCAGAAAGTTGAGAACAACTTGACTGACATCGAGGCCAAGATGATTGAAGCTATCTTGCTTGCACGGGGCTCGCGACAGCGCTGCGCGAAGGATGAGGCTGAAACGCGGAAGAGGTTTGCGGGCTCGAAAGGCAAAACCGTCGGCTTGAAAGGCGAGTTCGGGGAGCTCCTCGCGGAGCAAGCTTCTCATGAGATCGATATGAATAAGCTTCGCGAGGCTAACAAGAAAGCATTTGAAGATTGTGATGCTGCTGTGTCGCGGAGCCTGGACCTGAGGGCTGAGCTTCGGAATGCCAACCAAGCCTTTGAGGACATGAGGAAGCGGGCGGAGGACGCAGAGGGTGTGAAGGAGCGCTTTGAGAAACGCGCTATAGATGCAGAGGAGAGGGAGGCGGACTTGATGCGTGCCCTTGTATCCCGCATGGCGGAGGTCAAGGGAATCTTTGATGCACAGCTGGCACATACTGGCGGGGCTCCCACTAGCGATCTGCCCGCTGAACCCAGCGTCGAAGGTTATGCGGAATGGTTGAAGAATGAGCTGAATTACTTGACGCCGTTCTTTGACCAGCTGGTTGAGGCGGGGATTTTCTGCGGGGGTTCGGCCACTGCCTGCGCCCTTAGGGACGCGGGGAGTAAGCATGCCCGCAAGATCATCGGCGCCGACTTCCGCTGGCCCACCGTGGAGGAGGTCCGCGAGGCAAGGAAGGATTCATTGGTTGCCTCTGTGGGCCATGCGGCTTCGACAAGTTCGTCTGTCGCGGAGGTACGGACCGCGTACGAGATCGTCGCTAAGGTTGCTGCGGGGGTAATGGTCGCGTGCCTTTGTTGTCCGTGAGTAATTGCCGTGATTGCGGAGTTGCTTTGATTTCTAAAGGGACTTTTCTGGGTTTTGCAGATTGACGCACTGGCTGAGGGGACGCAGGATCTGCCACCTCCGGAGGAAGGCAACGCCACGACGACCACCGGGACGTCCGCCGACGGAGGTTCGGCACCAGAACCCGTGAACCTGGGCGCGCAGGAAGCTGATACTACCGCCGCGATCGACCCGCCTCCGGAAGGCTCCGCAGATGAACAGGTTGGTGTTACCCCCGGCGATCAGGCTTGAGTACCGTTGAATGGTCCTATCTTCTTTTTGGTGAGACTTAGAGGGAAACATTCTTTGAACAATTTGCACTGAGTGCTTTCTGGATGGTTGTAAGATACATTGAGCCGTAAGGCTTCTTGGTTTAGCTAAATTGTGCTACCTTCGAGCTTGTTCCTTCTTGGATTTGATCGGTGTTTTGGCGTTCTGCCTAGGTGTCTCCGCTTGTTTTGTGCGAGGGTTTGGTCTCGTGTGTTAGGGCGGGGGTTTGGCGAGCACTGATCGTGTGCCCGGCCGCGGTTCCTCGGATTTTGGGCCCGCCATTTTTAATGTGGTTCCGCCCGATCTTTGAATCGTCAAGATTTTTTTCATGACGGGAGCCACTTTGGATTAATCTGAGGGGCAAAAATCCTCACGCGAAATTTGATAGGATTTGGTGGTGGAGAGTAGCGAAGTATGATCGGTCAGTTCAAAGGTCGCGCCAACTCCTCCGGACCGTTGGCCGTGGGAGGCGGTCTGAGGGATCCGGAGGTAGTGGCGGATTGCTTATTCCGAAGGAGGAACCAGTGGAGATAGACACGCGTGATCTCCGGCAGTGTTTTCGCTCGAGGGTGCTTGAAGGCGACTTACCACTTGTGGTAAAAAGCTGGCGAGGTTCTTGGAGTGCCCCGATTTTTGTTGAAGACAGCGACGATGAGACCGACGCGAATCGGCAACCTCCCCGGAGGTAGTAGTCATTAGAGACGACGAGGACGACGAGTGTGTTGCTGGTCGTGAGGTAATTTTCACGGATGTGGAGGAATTTATTGGCATGGTTGCGGAGGAGCTTGTTGACGACGTACTGGAAGGGGTCGTGCAATCTATGGCTGCGGAGGTGACTCGACCACGATCTCGGCGGAAGCGTGGTCGAGTGTTGCATTATTATGTTGACCCTCAGGGTCGCCTGAGGAGGTGACTTGTAAAGGAGACTCTTAACTTGTTATTGTTGATGAAAGTTGTACTTGTTTGCGAGGGTAATGGAATGCTGTAGTGACGCGCAGAGCCCAGCTCTTCAAAAGCGGGGCTCACGCATGTTTTGCGGAGGTAATAAGAGCACGGCGACGCCCAACTTTTCAGAAGCGAGGCTCGCGTCAGTTTTCGGAGGTAGTAAAAGCGCAGCGACGCCCAACTTTTCAAAAGCGAGGCTCGCGCGTGTTTTGCGGAGGTGTAAGAGCGCAGCGACGCCCAACTTTTTTTTTTTTTTAAAGCGAGGCTCGCGCGTGTTTTGCGGAGGTGTAAGAGCGCAGCGACGCCCAACTTTTTAAAAGCGAGGCTCGCGTCAGTTTTCGGAGGTAGTAAAAGCGCAGCGACGCCCAACTTTTCAAAAGCGAGGCTCGCGCGTGTTTTGCGGAGGTGTAAGAGCGCGCCGACGCCCAACTTTTTAAAAGCGAGGCTCGCGTCGGTTTTCGGAGGTAGTAAAAGCGCGGCGACGCCCAACTTTTCAAAAAAGCGAGGCTCGCGCGTGTTTTGCGGAGGTGTAAGAGCGCAGCGACGGCCAACTTTTTAAGAGCGAGGCTCGCGTCGGTTTTCGGAGGTAGTAAAAGCGCGACGACGCCCAACTTTTCAAAAGCGAGGCTCGCGCGTGTTTTGCGGAGGTGTAAGAGCGCGCCGACGGCCAACTTTTTAAGAGCGAGGCTCGCGTCAGTTTTCGGAGGTAGTAAAAGCGCAGCGACGCCCAACTTTTCAAAAGCGAGGCTCGCGCGTGTTTTGCGGAGGTGTAAGAGCGCAGCGACGCCCAACTTTTCAGAAGCGAGGCTCGCGTCAGTTTTCGGAGGTAGTAAAAGTTACAAAGACTTATATTTAGCTGATACAGGATCTTTTGCGCGAACTGTAAGCGGAGCTTAGCCTACATGTGTTTACATGGCGCGAGTCTGGCCTTTGGAACGGCGGTTCAAAAGACTGGATTGTGTTCTTTGCCGCGAAGGTTCCGGTTGATGATGAGCCTTGGTTACCGAATTCCGAAGATGAGCAGCTTTACATTATTTGCGCGAGGGTTGAGTTCAGAATTATGCGCTAGTTTGCTTACTTTCGCGTGCTCAGGTTTTAGCTCAGGCACAGCTCTTCCTAGGTTCTCAGCGGCGGTTTGGGCTGCAGCAGATGTCAAGTTGTGGCCTTGCGCGTGACTGTATAAAGCTGCTGGGTTTTGTTGCGGAGGTGGCTGGCGGAGGGTGTGTGCAAGTGATGGCTGGTAGGGGCATTGCGCTTCATGCCCCTGACCTTCGGAGATTGTGGCTGCGATGGTTGGGTTGGTATGGGCTAAAGGCTAGCCGAACCTGTGCTAAAGTGGTCAGTCTTTGCGTAGTCGAGACCTTCGGCTCGAACACTGGCTTAGGCTCTCCTTCCTGACTCCTCTCATTCCTAAGGGAGTTTGCTAATGACCGGACATAGTTTGGGAATGCTTGGGTTTGGCTATCGGGTCTTGCTTAAATAAGCGTATTTTGGTGGTAATGAAGTACAAGCAGGTGTAATGCTTGGGATTTGTAAGGTACTAGGGTGGGTGTGGTGGTTGAGGCGAGGTACAGGGCTTTTAATACACGGTCTGGCTTGTACGGCGAGGGTTTGATGATTGAAGGCTATATATGGGAGTGCGCTGGCTGCGGATGAATGTGGGAGAAACTCTGTGTCACTGGCTTTGGTTTCTTTTGGGCAACAGGTGCGCTGTAGTGGTGCTCTTTTTGTTCGAACTTAAGAACTGAATGCTGATAGTTTGGAGGAGCTGGGTGTAAGGTTGATCGATGTCTTGGAGCTCTTTTTGTTTGGGTGTCGGATATCGTACCTCCGCTCCTCGCCCTCTCGCGGGGTCGAGGTGGAGTTTGCTTTCATCGCAGCCCCCGGCCCGGCCGGGCGGGGGTCTCGCGGAGTTTGGTGGCTCCGCTCCTCGCCCTCTCGCGGGGTCGAGGTGGAGTTTGCTTTCATCGCAGCCCCGGCCCGACCGGGCGGGGGTCTCGCGGGATTTGGTAGCTCCGCTCCTCGCCCTCTGCGGGGTCGAGGTGGAGTTTGCTTTCATCGCAGCCCCGGCCCGACCGGGGGGGTCTCGCGGAGTTTGGTGGCTCCGCTCCTCGCCCTCTCGCGGGGTCGAGGTGGAGTTTGCTTTCATCGCAGCCCCTGGCCCGACTGGCGGGGGTCTGCGGGGTTTGGTGGCTCCGCTCCTCGCCCTCTGCGGGGGTCGAGGTGGAGTTTGCTTTCATCGCAGCCCCTGGCCCGACTGGCGGGGGTCTGCGGAGTTTGGTGGCTCCGCTCCTCGCCCTCTGCGGGGGTCGAGGTGGAGTTTGCTTTCATCGCAGCCCCTGGCCCGACTGGCGGGGGTCTGCGGGATTTGGTAGCTCCGCTCCTCGCCCTCTGCGGGGTCGAGGTGGAGTTTGCTTTCATCGCAGCCCCGGCCCGACCGGGCGGGGTCTCGCGGAATTTGGTGGCTCCGCTCCTCGCCCTCTGCGGGGGTCGAGGTGGAGTTTGCTCATCGCAGCCCCGGCCCGACCGGCGGGGGTCGCGGAATTTGGTAGCTCCGCTCCTCGCCCTCTCGGGGGTCGAGGTGGAGTTTGCTTTCATCGCAGCCCCGGCCCGACCGGGCGGGGTTTGCGGAATTTGGTAGCTCCGCTCCTCGCCCTCTCGCGGGGTCGAGGTGGAGTTTGCTTTCATCGCAGCCCCCGGCCCGACCGGGCGGGGGTTTGTGGATGGGCTTGCATCGGGGTGACCTTCGACTAGGGTCGATTGTCGGTCCGAGGCAATCCCGCATTTATAGCGGCCGCGATGAGGGCAAGGCATAGCCTGGTCCGTTTCAGCGGTGGTTGACATGCAAATCTCAGGGAAACAAAACTTTGCTATATTACACAATTTTCTTGCCTCATTAAAAAACCTCATGCCCTGGACATAAGGAAAAAGAGTGCAAGGACGGTCTATGTATGCGAAGTAGAAAAGGGAAAGAACGATGCGAAGGTAATGATTACATGGTTGTTTGTGAGATGCTAAGGGTAGTACTTGCGGAGGTCGTCGATGTTCCATGTGTGCGGTAGTTTGCGACCTTCGGCATCCTGAAGGTGGAACGAGCCTTGTCTTGCAGAACTTGTGATAATGTAAGGGCCGAGCCACTTGTCTTGGAGCTTGCCTGCCATCTTCGCGTTCTGCTTTCTGATCAAAACCATGTCTCCTTGGCCGAGGTCACGTGGTGAGACCTTCTTATCTCTCCACCTCTGGGTTTCAGCCTGGTAGCTGCGGAGGTTGTTGACTGCTTTACACCTTACTTCTTCGAGTAGGTCCTTGTCAAGCGCTTCATCTTGAGTGTTGGTATCGGAGGTGGCTCGTGGTGACCCGTGGCGGAGCTCTCCTGGGAGCACGGCTTCTTCTCCATAGAGCAGCTTAAATGGAGTGATGCCGGTGGCCCTGCCATCGGAGGTGTTGTGAGACCAGGCAACTGTGATGAGCTCCTCCGCCCATTTGCCCAGCGGCTTGTCTGTGAGGTTCTTTTTGATTCCTTGCAGGATGATTGCATTGGCCCTTTCGACTAGTATGTTGGACTGCGGATGTCTGACTGAGGCGAAATGTATCTTGGTGCCGATTTGAAAGCAGAACTCTTTGAAGGCGAAGCTATCAAACTGGGTTCCATTGTCGACTGTGAGATCCCTTGGGACGCCGAAGCGACATACGATCTGTTGCCAGAAGAACTTTTGTACCGTTGCGGAGGTGATGGTGGCAAGCGCCCGAGCTTCGATCCATTTGGTAAAGTACTCTACCGCCACCACCGCATAGCGGAGCTTTCCGGGAGCGGTTGGTAGGGGTCCAACCAAGTCCATGGCCCAACGCTGCATTGGCCATGTCGGGCAGATCAAAGTGGTCGGAGCCCCGGGTCTGTTTGAATGGTTGGCTGCCCGCTGACAACCTTCGCAATGCCGCACCAGAAAGGAAGCGTCGGATAACGCGGTGGGCCAATAGAACCCTTGTCTGAATGCCTTTCCAACAAGAGCCCTTGGGCCATTGTGCGAGCCACAGATGCCCTGGTGAATTTCTTTGAGTATGGCGATACCTTCGCTTGTGGCGACGCATTTTAGCCAAGGAGCCGTGACCGAGGCCTTGTACGGGTTACGCCCTCGATTTTATACCCTCGCGCTCTTTGAATCATCCTTTTCTCTTCTTCCTTCGATTTGGGTTCATAGAACCCCTTGATATAGGCTATGATAGGGGCCCGCCAATCTTCGCTGGATATGATGTTGACCCTTCTCACTGGAGGTGTGTTGCAGGCAGTTGCAGGTGCTGCGAAGGTCTCAAAGAAGACGTCCGGAGGTAGTGGTGTTGACTGAGCTGCGGCCTTCGCTATTTCGTCTGCCTCCCTGTTCTCACTGCGGGGGATGGACTTTGTGGTGATGCCCAAGAAGAAAGCTTCGCTTGCGGACGGTGTGAAGGTATTTCTGTAGCTCCGGATCCTTTGCCTTGAAAGTTTTCTCGATGTGGCCGGCGATCACCTGAGAGTCGGTCCGGATGATCGCCCGGCGCACAGAAAGGGCCCGAAGCTTCGCAAGGGCCAAGAGGACGGCTTCATACTCTGCGGAGTTGTTGGTGCATTGGAACTCGAGTCTTGCGGCGTATCTGAGCTGGACTCCCGAAGGTGAAGTTAGGATTGCAGGGATTCCGGCCCCTTGGGCGCCCCACGCTCCGTCCACGTGTACTGTCCACGGAGGTTCGATGTCTTCTGCCTTGTTGTGAGGGTCTGGGGTCCAATCTGCGATGAAATCCGCTAGAGCCTGTGATTTGATGGTGTGTCTGCCGACGAAGGTTAACGTGTAATCGCCGATTTGTGAGGCCCACTTGGCAATTCTGCCCACTGCCTCTGGGTTCCTGAAGATGTTATCCAAAGGGAAATGCGAAGGTATTGTGATGGGGTGGGACTGAAAATAGTGCTTGAGCTTCTTTGCAGCCATAACCACCGCATAAGCGATCTTTTCGAGCTCTGAATAATGCTTCTTGGGACCTTCGAGGACCTCTGATACGTAATACACGGGCATCTGTCGCCTTTGGTGTTCCTCGAGGGTTTCTTTGACCAGAACCGCACTGACCGCGTGAGGCGAAGCTGCGACGTATAGCAGTAGCGGTTCCGAAGGTTCCGGGCTCGCGAGGGTTGTTAACTTGAGTAGATACTGTTTGAGACTATCGAAGGCTGCCTGCTGGGCGGGGCCCCACTTGAAAGGTTCGCAGGTTTTGAGTACATCAAAGAAGGGCAACCCCCGCTCTGCAGACCGTGAGATGAATCTGCTGAGCGAAGCTAACCGACCGGTTAGACGCTGAGCAGATTTCCTTGACGTCGGAGGTGACATGGAAACGATTGCGTCTATTTTTGTTGGATTGGCTTCGATTCCTCTAGCTGAGACAAGACATCCCAGGAGCTTCCCTTTGCTGACTCCGAAGATGCACTTCTCGGGGTTGAGCTTGAGCTTCGCCTTTTTGAGCTTGTCGAAGGTTACGCCGCGATCGGCTATGTGGTTGATTCTCGAGTTTGCTTTGGATCACAATGTCATCAACATAAGCCGAGACTGTTGGATCATCTTTGAAGACCTCCGCCGTCATGCGGGCGAAGGTTGGGCTGCGTTGGAGCCCCTCGCCATTCTTCGATGCGAGAAAGTGCCATCGGGGGTGATGAAGCTTGTCTTTTCTTCGTCATCCTTGTTCATCCAAATTTGATGGTAGCCGGAGAAGCAATTGAGCAGAGACAACGGCTCACAACCCGCAAAAGAAAGATCCACAAGGGTGCTTATCCTGGGTAATGGAAAGCGCTCTTTTGGACATGCCTTGTTGAGACTTGTGAAGTCAACACACATTCGCCACTTGAGGTTCTTCTTTTGTACCAATACCACATTAGAGAGCCAGGTTGGATATTTGACCCTGCGAATAACCTCCGCTTTTAGCAGCCGATCTACCTCCGCTTTGGCGGCTTGTTTCCTTTCTTCTGACATTTTGCGGAGCTTTTGCTTGATCGGAGGATGATCTTTGCTGACGTTTAGGTGATGCTCGATTAGTTTTCTGTCTACCCCGACGAGGTCCGAAGCTGACCATGCGAAGGCATCGCTGTTATCACGGAGGAACTGGATGAGTTGAGCTTCAAATTCGGTATCTAGCAGAGCCGATATGATGACTTTCTTTCGGGATCGTCTGGGAATAGCTGAATCTTTTTTGTTTCTTCCTCCGCCGCGCGAAGGTAACCAGGCTACGTCTATTTTCGGCTCGCTTCTCGTTGCTCTTTTTGTTCTTCTTCTTCTTGCCGCAGTCTCTCGCTCCTTCTCCCGCAGGCAATGGACGTTTTTCGCCCGGAGTGGCTGCTTGCTCCGCTATTCCGGCCGTGTTTTGGTCTCCGTAGACGGCTACGATACCTCCGGCGCGGCATTTTCATGCGAGTTAACCCGGATGAATCGCAGCATTGAACCGATTGATGGAGCCCTCCGAAGATGGCGTTGTAGTTGTATGGGATATCAACTACATCGAAGGTGATGTGCTGTGCGGGGCGATGGTTTTGTTGCCGAAAGATACTGGTAGGGTGATTTTTCCGATTGCTCTAATCTGCTGGCCTCCGAACCCGAATAGCGGATGTCCTGCCGGTTGAAGTTTATTTCTGTCGAGCTTCATGCCGTCGAAGGTGGATGTGAATAGGATGTCGGCGGAGCTGCCGTTGTCCACAAGGATTTTGGTCACTGTCCAGCCTGCGATGTTTGTTTCTATGACCATCGCATCAGTATGTGGGTATTGCTTGAGCTTGAGGTCTGAGCTGTTGAAGGTCAAGGGAATGTGCGACCAGTGGTCATTTCGTGAGGACCCTCGCAGCTACATGATTGACTCGGCGAAAGTGCTCTCTCGCTGTCTTTTGTTGCCATAATCCTCCCCGAACCTCCGGAGATTGCCATGATGACCCCGTAGGTAGCCGTGGGATTGTTGATCGTATGTCTCGTGCTCCCCGTGCTTCTCCCTCAACTTTAATTGGTTGTGGCGGAGGTAGTCTTGGTAGGGGTGGTGGCGGAGGTAAAGCTTGCGCTTGGGTTTGCGAGCGATTGGCCGAAGTTGCCGATATTCGCTTTGTGCTTGGCGATGGTAGTATTGGTGCCGTTGGTTGTGAGCATACGACTCGGCGAAGGGTGGTTGATGGTAGTAGATTGGTTGCCGATATGGGGGCTGCCGAGCTCGATGGTTGTGGTTGTATCCCTGGTTGCGGTTGGGGGGTTCGGTCTTTGCTCTGCGGGTATGGTTGGACTGTTCCTACCTCGGAGCCGGTGGGGCTTGGCCGTCTCTGCACTCAAGCCCCTTGATGTACCATACGCACTGCTTGGTGTAGTGATCACTGGCTTTCCCACAGAAATGGCAATAATGCAGCTGCGGAGGCTGTTGCCTCTGCTGATCTGAGTTGGCTGGTCTTCTATCGACTTGTGGCGGAGGTTGTCTGGGTTGACGAGGGTGCTGCCGAGCTTGCTGATCGTTACTGCCATCGATGGCGTTGACGTTTCCCATGTCGATGCGGGGGTACTCATTGCGAGGGTTCGGATTGCGCTCTCTTTGTTGACGTTGCGGAGGTTGGGACGACTGAGACTTGACACGTTCATTGTTATCTGCTCTGATTTGCTTTTCCATGATATCATATAACTCGGCGATGGTTCTCGGTTCCCTTCTTGATAGCTTCGCTGAGCATGGTCCCGGCTGGATGCAACTTGTCACTTTGCCAAAATCATGACTTCATCTCGTGATACCGGGGTGCGATTCTTGGTATTGAGGAATCTTTTCCACCAATCTTGTAATGGCTCATCGACTCTTTGTTTGCAGTTGAGAAGAGCGGTGGCTTTGGCCGCCGATCGACTGACACCCTTGAAGTTTGTGCAGATTCTCTCGCGAAGGTCATCCCAACATCTGATGGATCCTGGCCGGAGGTTGCTGTACCAGGTTTGAGCAATATCTCTTGCCACGATCACGAAGGCCTTGGCCATGATGTCCTCATCACCTCCGGCGGCTGAGACGGCAGCTTCATAAGACATTAGATATTGGCGTGGCTCATAGGTGCCATCATACCGCGGTAGATGTTGCATGGCGAAGCCCTGGGGCCACTCGGTGATCTGCAGATCGTATGACAGGGGGGATTTGGAGTCGTAGTGCGGGACCCGCGGCGCTGCTCTTGGCTCTGGGACACCTCCGCCGGCGGGCCGCCGGTAAAGTATGTTGGCGCGGAGGTCCGGTTCGGGCGTGGTGGGTGGGGGTCTTGCTTGTTGCTCGATCGGGGTTGTGCGGCGCGCATGCCCCGGAGAGCCGGGTCTCTCGTAGTTTCTCACCTCCGCGTACGCCTCGCCGCTCGATGCTTTGCTCGATGCGGCGGCTCGCTCGCTTCCTCGTTCGCGCCGGATGGTTGCTGCTCTTGATTCCTTATTGATTTGTTCCCGGTGCCTTTTGCCGGCAAGGATACTTTCTTGGAGCTGTTCCAGATGCCTGGCCAACTTTTCTTCTTCCGAAGCTTCGCTGTCGGTCGTGGATCCATTGGCGATGCCACCTCCGGAGGTATGAGGGTGCGGGCCGGATGATGATGTCCACGACCACCGACGCTCGTCGACCTCCGGGTGCAACTTGTGCAGGTTGGGATCGACGCCAAGTCGGCCGACCGCTCGATCGGAGGTTGTTCTCGGGAGATGATTTGGCGGAACGGCACCTCCGCCGCCGAGGGTCGGATCTGCGTTGGTCCCTTGTGCTGAGGAAAATTCACTGATGTTTGGAGCCATGGCTTGCTTCTTTTGTTCGAACCCCACGGACGGCGCCAACTGTTGGTATGAACGCTTGCCCCCCTACCTTCGCCGGGATCCGGAGGAGGAGGGCGAAGGTTCCCCAAACAGAAAGTGGGATCCAAACACTTGCACAGGACAGATAATAGCCAGTGGGCCCCCTTTGGGGGTTTTGCATTAATTGGGACCAAAAATGTCAAGGGTCCCCCTCTTACACTTGCCATACCCTTGGTATTTATAGGCCATACCAAGGGTCAAGTGGCTTTTTACAATAGGGTTTTGACTATGATCACACTTACAAGTGGGCCTCAACAAGGGCAATAGTGTACATTGGGAAATCAACTACCCCTTCATCTAATCCAATCCCAAGACGCCAAGTGTCACGCCCTCCATGACTCCACATGTCGCCCTCCGGTGTCGCCACGCGTCAGGCCATCGGCGCCGCCTTGCGTCCGTCGTGCATGCGGTCATCCGGAGGTCTCCCGCCGCCTGTGGGACTAAGTGGCTGAATATCACCTGCGAAGGTCTTCGGGGGCCCTGTTCATCGCGGAGGTCTTGGGAGGCTCCATCGAATCGCCAAGTACCTGCGCTATAGAAGGTTTGAAGAACTCGAGTGTGGAGGTGTGGCGTACCTTTGCCGAATCGCTAAGATGAACCAGACGACCTTCGCCATGAAGGAGCATGTGACGGCGAAGGTCGTCCGTGGTTGCTTAGTGGCTTTGCCTGTCTTGGCCCCTGCTGGGGCCACGGAGCTAAGTGGGGGGTCCTAGCGGAGGTTGTTCCCCCCAACAGCTAGCGTGCTGTAGCAAAACCGACCAACTAATTTAATTACGAAGCACTAATCAAGCTGACGTGGCAACTCAATTATAACTTAGTAACCAAATCAGCCTGGTAGTCTATGAAATCTCGAAGGATTTCAAAACTCTACAACAAACCTGAATCCACAGTTCAGCAGTTCTCATTCACCTGTTTTAATTACATGTCGCACATAGGATTATTACAATCCAAATTATAAATAAAAGCGGAAGAAAACACTTTTGATAATACCACCAATGCTTTTAAATACAGTGCCAGCTCAGGGTCGACTCCATCAACAACATGTAGATGAGGTATAAGAGTGACTTGCTCGAAGTCTATTCCTCCCGTAGTGGGATATAAGTCCACCGTGTCGCCACAAAGCCAGTAATCTCCAAACCTACAACAACATTGGGAATTGCACCCCGAGGACATTGTACTCGAAGACTTACCCGACTAAAAGAAAATAAAGACTCTTTGGTGGATGCCAGGCTTTATAATGGGGTAGCCGACTCCTTTGTTTGCCAAAAGATGAGCTTATTAATAATTATTTTGTGATAAAAGACTCTCTAGCTTATCCATTTAAGTTGGATCCTGCCATTACTACATTAGCACCTGCAACTACTCACAATTTTAGTAGAAGCAATCAACATTAAGTATCCGCATTGACTGAGTAATCATTAAACCATCATGAGAGAACATAACCAACTCGCATTCAAATCTTATTTGCGGCACCGTAACCGCTCGGTCAAGTTATTTGCTATCCGGGAATGATGGCGATTATAATCGATTGCAAACCAGCCAAGGCGGGGTATTCCTCACACATACCGCACTCACCCGCTAAGGTGAGATATAGGTCACCTTGATCTACTCGGGTAAAGACGCGGATCAACAACTCACCACCATGACCAAGGAAACTCCTACGCCAACGGTAAGCGTGCCCATCAAATGACACAGCCCATCTTAAGGTCTCACGACCGGGCCCTTGTTTACGCCCGCACCATCGCCGGCATGGATACCTAGAAGTTGAAACCCGGCCCAAATAGATTCTACGCTTCTCGGTTGGGCACCACACACCCTTCCAAATATCTCGTGAGGCATTGTTCAAAATGATCTCGAGGACGCTCGTGTGCCATAATTCATTAGAGGTGATTTAGCAAGGCCACGGTTATGTTCATATCCAACATCTCCCTATTCTCAATCCAAAGGGGTAGTAACCACCTTGTTGGCATTTCTTAACGCAATCACTAGAATTGTTACATCCCAGTGGTCACGCCAAGAAACGCCAGGGTTGATAGTCGTGTTCTAAAGATAATATCCGCAAGCGCACGGATCTATCATTGTAGCATTTCACCCGGAAGTATGTCAGGGTATCGTTATTTATATTTTCCCAAAGGAAGGCATGATGTAAAATAGCTCTAGCACATGGATATGGTACTTCACATCATCGAAATGAGCCTTGGTGCTATGCAGGGGTAAGATAAACGGTAATTTGAGGATAGTGGACACACACTTGGTCTTCACTCAAGGATAAAGAGAAATAAGGAATAAAAGAAACGGAAAGAATAAAAAATAAATCTACTGGAGCTGGTTGGTCGTATACTGCTAGGTGTAGATTAGCTAAGTCACATGTTATACAGGGTTAGAGGCTAGTCAGAGCCTAAAGTAACAGGAGACCCCGCAGCCGGGTCCCGGCCCGATAGAGGCATTTACGAACTCCTACACGACATACGGATGTGGGGGATTACAAGGGATGGACAGGGCTGTCACCACCTGCCGCCTACCCCTCAACCGTGGCATGCCGTCATATTCGAAGGCCCCCTCGTATCCGGACACCACGCTCGCATACTAAGGAACTACCTATACTCCCCCAGGACTCCCACCCTACGGAGGGACGAGCTAGAACATAGGCAAACCCGAAAGAACATCGAACCGTTACTCCACTCTCCTCAGAGACTCTAATCCTATAGAACATTTGAACGATGAAGAACAGGGATGAACATGCTATGAACTGATCATATGAACTAGGCTCTAGTTCATATGCACCAACATGAACATGATCAAAACTATGCTCTAGTTCATACACTAAGCAACATATAAAGTATAAGAACTTGAACAAGGAAGAACACTCCATAGATAATTACCAAGATGTTTCTCTTCTTCCTAGGAGACAAGCTCTCCTTAGTAGCTTTCCTAGCTCCAACACTACTAGCTCTAAGCTAAGGAACAAGTGGAGGTGAGGGAGAGAGAGACCAAATGAATTGTGTGTAGAATGGATTTCTTCTCCCCTTTTATATGTTGATGGAGGTCGGTTTGAGCCTGAAATGGAAGGAACACCGCGCACCGACCTCCCTTGGCATTTAATGTACCGCCTCCAGCCGGCCGGTCCCACAGGTCAGTGGGGAGGGCGCGAGCGCGCCCCTGTCGCGAGCGCGCCAGGGTGCCGCCTCCCCCTGACCGACCTTGGCCGGTGGGCCTCCCCAGGTGAGTGGGCTTCGGTGTTGAGGTGGTTTGGCCCATTTTGGGTCCCGAGGTGGCCCAACTCCCTTTGGGGTGGTTTGGCGCTTTCCAGAAAGCGCCTTTTTGATGTTTAATCCCTGCACTTTTATATGATTCCTGCAATGACAGTATATTTCCTAGTGCACGTGGATTTGGGTTAGTTGCACATATATATGCATATAGGAATATTTAATTCACCCTTTTTCATGTCTAATTGGCGGTATAAAATCGTCGATAAGGACCGCCAACAAGATCCCCCAAGCTTACCCTTTGCTCGTCCCGAGCAAAGCTCAGCCTTTGGTTGTTGATCCGGAGTTGCTACTATGCCGATCATGAGTCAAAAATACCAAGCGTATAAGCAAGATTCCTATCAGAGTTTGAATAAATCGGCATGACTGCTCACCCTGTTATTATCCTAAGACAAAATGGGGCTTTCCAGCTTTCTCGAGTCTTGGGATATTGCAAGATAGAACAGATTCACAAGCGTTGCTTATCATCTACCCAAGATCAACCAAGTCTCCGGAGGTTTTGAAAGTTTTATAAAAGAAACTCAAGTTCCTCGAATGATTCTCTCAATCGCTCAAAAGTGTTTATACCTCACCAAAGGCATTGTGCTCTTGCCTTTCTTTCTAACCTACTACTATGGCTGAGAGTGGAGTTTTGGGTAGGTATGAAAGGTGGCTATGCTTGGATCACAAAGAGTTGGGAAGTCAAAGAACGGACCGTCCGAAGATTAAGACCATACACTTTGATTGAGATTTGTGCAAGTGTGTGAGGGTGAATGATTCCTATCTCTAAATGTTTTTGGTACTCCAAGCATCATGACTCCTCTTTATTGGTGGAAGAGAATTTTGAGAGAGTATGGACTTGAATTGGAAAAACTAAGATCTTTCTTTTCTTTCTTTCTTTTTTTCTCTTTTTCTCTTCTTTCTCTCTTTTTTTAAACGGAGACTAATTGGAATTCCTGTTTGTCTACTTTGAAGCTTTATTGTTGCCCCTTGGCATTCATCATCATTCATTTTTTTTTTTTTTTTTTTTCAAGAGATGCTAACGCCCAATACTCTCTTTCGGGTATGATGAAGATTTATGGTGGGAAGGAGTTATGATGAAAGAACGAGGAGTAGTTTTTAATGGATGATAGATGAGGGATGCGCGATCCT
Source organism: Themeda triandra (assembly GCA_018135685.1). NCBI lineage: Eukaryota > Viridiplantae > Streptophyta > Magnoliopsida > Poales > Poaceae > Themeda > Themeda triandra. The sequence continues at coordinate 22,502 of JAENPR010001830.1, read as the reverse complement.
CGCTGTGTAAGGGTCGGCATGCTTTATTTTGAAGAAGGTCACAACTCTAGGGTCAAGAGTTGGTGTTTTTGGTGGATTGGATGAAAAGTTAGGTTGCGCAACTCGCAGGTGTACGGTCGGCAAGTTTATTTGGTGGGTGCAAGTGAATCTCAATCGTGAGTGTAAGACCATAATCTTGCGGAGGTTACGTAGACTTCTAGTGATCAAGCAAGATATGACACTCGGTTTTTGAATGAGATTGACAGGCTACGTCATATGGCCTTGGTAGGTATTTCGAAATCATCGAGGAACTTTTTTTTGTTTTTGATAATTTTGAAAATAAAACTCCGGAAGTCGGTTTTCACTGAACGAGTCATAGCGTTGCTCATGGCACTATATCATATCCGGCAATAACTTAGACATGATCTTGCCTATGCAACCCAAGGTAAGCTCAAGTTTTCAAGGGTAAGATATTTTAGCCAATAAACTCAAACTTAGGAGAAAGCCCGATTATAAACAAGGTACAAGCGAGTCACAAGACAGAGCAACTTTTCATCATTTCAACAAGGGTTGAATTAAATATTTCTAATACGCATATGTATGGGAAATGACGAAGCATTTTTTATATATGCGTAAGTGTTAGTAAGGTACACACCTCTTATTGGGGGTCCTCCCCAAGCTTGCTTGGAAACGGGGCCCCTTAGAAATTATTCGAGTTAATAAATTATTTTATTTTATTCGAGGTGCTGTCGTTAGGACTTCCTTATGATTGAGGATCATCCTGCAGGGTTAGCTCATAACATACTACCAATATTCCTACTAGCAATCTATCTCATTGATTAACAAAAGTTGACCAAGGTAGACTAGCAACCTAAGCACCATGCCCAAGCTACGAGCCTATGGAGCATGCTAAGCTTGAACATGTTCCAAGACATCAAACTAAGCAGAATAGGAATAGCAAGATAGAACTTTATTTTGACGAGACTAAGTAAGCGTAAACGGAATAAAATACTTATAAAAAGATAACTTACCGATTATCCTGTCGGTCAATTTGAGCTTGATGATGAGGCATCCGTCTCAGGAGAGGTAGACGGGGGTGCCTGCTTGGGCCTCCACACCATTTTGGGTGGTGTGGTGATAATTGGTGAGGATGGTGGTTGATTAGTTTCTTTTGGAGGTGCTTGCATTTTCTCCACCTTCAACACCTTTATCTCCTCTTTAGGGACTAGTTTTGGTATCCCAGAGGTTCCGAGTGGAATTGGTTTTGCTTTGGGTTCCACTCTTTCTTGGGCCGGAGCCTTGCCCTTATCCTTCTTCTCATTGGGTTGCGCAGGAACGACCTTTGATTTGGTTTATTTTGTAGGAGCCTTCTTTCTTCCTTTCTTAGGAGCTCTTTGCTCCTTCCTCTCTTTGGATCCTATTCTTTCTTTTCTTTTGTTTTTGTTCCGGGTACCCTTTGCTTTCTCGGCTCGGCCTTTGTTCCCAAATGATGTTGGGAATTCGATTCGCACCATGAGGTCGGATTTCAACTTCCGTGACCTCCCTCGTGGTTGGCTCATACTTGATGCGAATCATGTTACACTCATCCGTCTTCCGTGGTCGGAAGTGGAACTTCTCCTCACTCCCATTGATGTTGAACTGGATTTCTCCAGCTCCCACATCAATCTGTGCTCCAGCGGTACTGAGGAATGGTCGTCCCAATATGAGTGGTGATTCTTTGGTGGCCTCCATGTCGAGTACCACAAAATCCACTGGGACGAAGTATCCTCTAATTTTCATAGGAATATCTTCAGCTATTCCTGCTAGGTAGCGTAAGAAGGAGTCCGCTAACTGGAGTGTGATCGTTATTGGTGACAGCCTTGTATAGTTTAGCTTGTCAAATACCGTCTTGGGCATGACACTGATGCTGGCACCAAGATCACAGAGTGCGTGGTCAAACTGCTGTCCTCCAATGGAGCAAGTGATAGTGGGGCATCCTGGGTCCTTGTTGACACTAGATACGCACACGAAAGAATCAAAGAGAAATAATCCGCAAGCGCACGGATATCGGTGAGCACTTCATCCGGGAGATAAGTCCTGAGTATCGTATTTGTTTTTATCCGCTAGGAGAAAACATGCAATAGACTAACCCGATCTTTACTACTACCCCTGGGCTGCTAGTCAAGTGAGAATTAAGCGATATAGAGAGAACTCCTTCGTCAGTGTTCTTCTAACCTATGGCAAGCTTTGAGACTACTGTTCTAAGGGGGCACCTGAGGAAAAGACACCGCAAAGGATGCTAAACCGGGCACAAAGGACCTACCTTACCTACCAACGGGAAGTGGATTACAAAGGTAATAAAGGGATTGTCACTTCCCTCACTACTACCACGGTTCCGGCCGAATAGGGAGCATCTACAAGTGAACCTAGCCTAAGCACCACGCTTATGCTAAAGAACGATTACTCTATTCCCAACGCGAAGCGAATAAAGTAAACTTGTAAACCAAAGAACAATAATAACAACGAACTTACTAGTATTAGAAGTTGAATTGCCGAATGATCCCGAAACCAAGCCTCGGGTTAGGAGACTTGATCCCGCAGTACACCGGAGAGGAGACACCGACAGTGCCGGGCTTCCTCCAAATCTACCTCCACTCTATACTCTCTCAATCTCTCTTGATACTAATACCCTATAGAGATAGATCCATTCGAGGGACCCTTCTCTATCTAACTCTCTCTCTCTCTCTGGAATGAAGTCTAGAATGAATTGGAGAATGAAATAGGGTTTCTCCCAGGGCCAGGGGCTCTGCTTATATAGCCCCCTAGGATTAACCACAGCCCTCGGATTAAACCGACCTAAATGGACGATAATTATTCATCTTCAAAGTCGGTGGAGGCAGGATCCACGAGCCTCCACCTGATTGGTCCAGGTGGAGGGGCGGCCGACTCTGGGCTAGGGGCGGCCGCCCGGCCTATGCCGTGGGCCCTGTGCTTGTGTCGCCTTCCGGAGTCTTCTAGATTATACTTTTTCACCCGTTCGGTCTTTCTCTCTATGTAAACCCGACATGTGGACCATCTTGGGTAGTTTTCAGCTGTCACCCTGCAGAAATAGATATTCACCAAAACTCGTGGAATTCTGTCAGTGGTAACCCTATATCTATCAAGTATTTATAAATAAGTCCATTTGCATGTTAAGTTGACGGTTAATTTTATGAGTTAACGACCGTCAACAAACTCCCCCGCACTTGTCTTTTACTCGTCCTCGAGGAAAAGGATGGATTACTTTAAGCATAGTCTCAAACCAAGACATCAACATTAGATGATCCCTGATCATACCTCTATCAAGGGATTCAAAGTGTCTACCATTGAACTTTGGGGAGTTGAAAGATGGAACAAAAAGTAGAGATCCTTTTTCTATCAATCCCTGTCACTTGGGGTTTTTATAATATTTTTACAAAGAAAACTTAGCTTACCCTTCTCCATCATGTAGCACACTCGAGTCACTTATTATATGTGGTATTTTGTAGAACTCACATTTATGTATAGAGCACCGAAATCTCTCAATGTATGTAGTATTTGTGGAACTCATTTGAGGCATGTGAAGGGTATGCCTCCTATTCTATAAAGGCTTATATGGAGTTTAAGGTATTTCAAGGAATGGCATTTTTACCTGCGTATATTGATTAGTCAAAAACGGGAACCAAGGAGAGGGGGACCTTACTCTAGATCAAGTGTGTGCAAGTGTGTGGAATATTTGGTGGCTAAATTGATGATAATGATGCTCCTTCCCTCTCTTGCACACTCTTCTCTTGAACATTGCTTTGCTTGATCTTCTCTTGAATAATGAATTGATCTTCTTCTGATTAACTCTTTGAGCTTCTTTGAACTTCCTTCTCTTGGGATCAAAATACTTCGGAGCTCATGGGCTATCTCTTTCTTTATTTTCTTTTCTCTTTTCTCTCTTTTTTTTAACAATAATAGCCCATGTCTCAATCTTGGATACAATAACTTTCTTGAACATGATGATGATGATGATGACAGCAATCTTCTTTTAAAAATACTAGATGATGATAACAATCCTTGGAGCATATAGAAGTCCTAAAAAGTGTATGTATCCTCTCCCAGTGTAGGAGATGGATGAATGGCGGAAAGCATATTTTTGCGTACTCCCAGTGTAGGAGCAGCAGATATATATGTGGGTGTAAGTGCACTTGATCATATGAGTAAGAGACCCTTCTCTTGGCTCTAATACCGCCAAGACTATTCTCAACACCAATAAAAAAGCTTATGTGCAGGTCTTTCAGAATTTTGTCGACGAAGCTCTATAGGCATTTATTACCACAGAGGAGAAGTATATTAAAATTTTAAGATTTTTGAAAAGAAATTCTCCAAGCAACTAGATATCAAGAAATTAGGTTCTCATGGTTCATGCTATCTCACTGTCCACTACAACCTAAGTAAAAAGGGGTCCCTATAAATTACGTTCCCAACAGCAACAGGGATTCCCAGGAATTATCAAGGTGTGAATCTATCTTGGGGTTATGATTAAAATAATCTACCTCTTCAATATATATAGCAAGTGATTTAAATCAAGGTGTTCCCAAAATGAATCGGAAAACGTGATTGGTATAAAATTTGGAACGTAGGGAAGCAAACCCGACCATGGACGAAAGCCGGAGCCAAGTGGGCCCACCCCAGGGGCGGCCGACTCTAGATATGGGGTGGCCGACTCTGGCAGGTGGCCCCTGTTGACGGTCGTTAACTCATAAAATTAACCGTCAACTTAGCATGCAAATGGACCTATTTATAAATACTTGATAGATATAGGGTTACCACCGACAGAATTCCACGAGTTTTGGTGAATATCTATTTCTCAAGTAGGTGACAAATTGAAAATCAACCAAGATGGCCCACATGTCATGATTACATAGAGATAAAGACCGAACGGGTAAAATTGTATAATCTAGAAGACTCCGAGAAGGCAAACCCCGGAAGCCGGGGCCCACTCCGCACCGGTGTGGCCGGTCGGCCGACCCGGGGAAGGGGAGTCGGCCGACTCCCCATCTCCACCAATCGGTGGAGTCTCGCGGATCCGCCTCCACCGACTTTGAAGATCAATAATTATCGTCCATTTAGGTCGGTTTGATCCGAGGGTCTGGTTAATCCTAGGGGGGCTATATAAGCAGAGCCCCCGGCCCCCCGGGTAAAACCCTAATTCATTCTCCAATTCATTCAAGACTTCAATCCAGAGAGAGAGAGTTAGATAGAGAAGGGTCCTCGAATGGATCTATCTCTATAGGGTATTAGATTCAAGAGAGATTGAGAGAGTATAGAGTGGAGGTAGATTTGGAGGAAGCCCGCTGGTCGGTGTCTCCTCTCCCGGTATCCGCGGGATCAAGTCTCCTAACCCGAGGCTTGGTTTCGAATCATTCGGCAATTCAACTTCTAATACTAGTAAGTTTGTTGTTATTATTGTTCTTCGGTTTACAAGTTTACTTTATTTAAAGCTTCGCGTTGGGAATAGAGTAATCGTTCTTTAGCATAAGCGTGGTGCTTAGGCTAGGTTCACTTGTAGATGCTCCCTATCCCGTACGGAACCGTGGTAGTAGTGGGGGAAGTGACAATCCCTTTATTACCTTTGTAATCCACTTCCCGTTGGTAGGTAAGGTAGGTCCTTAGTGCCCGGTTTAGCATCCTTTGTGGTGTCTTTTCCTCAGGTACCCCCTTAGAACAGTAGTCTCAAAGCTTGCCATAAGTTAGAAGAAGACTGACGAAGGAGTTCTCTCTATATCGCTTAATTCTCACTTGACTAGCAGCCCAGGGGTAGTAGTAAAGATCGGGTTAGTCTATTGCACGTTTTCTCTTAGCGGATAAAAACAAATACGATACTCGGGATTTATCTCCTGGTGAAGTGCTCATCGATATCCGTGCGCTTGCGGATTATTTCTCTTGATTCTTTCGTGTGCGTATCTAGTGTCAACAAGCATTTACGCGCGTTGTCGGGGAGAAAGACGGTCTGCTTAGATAACCTAAATCTTGCTCTACCTTGTACCTATACTTTTATCTTTTTCTTTCACTTTACTTTTTCGTACATTTTATCTTTTTCTATCCTTATGGATAATTCAAATTCCATTCCTATCTTTCAATTTTCGCACCCACGGAGACCAGGCCTAGTGCCACATGAGTCATCACAACCTATCCAAACACCTAGCTATAGGCCGAGTCCGCGGTTGATTGCATTGGTCCAAAGCCTATCCTTTTCGGGAGAAGGAGACGAAAACCCTTACCTTCACATTAGAGACTTTGAGCAAACATGTGATCAAGTCTTCGCATAGAGGGCATGTCCGACAAAACCCTCCGTTGGAAGCTATTTCCTTTCTCATTAAAGGGAAAAGCTAGACAATGGTATGATAAAGCTGTAGGTAAGCAACAAGGAGATTGGGGGTCCTTACGCTCCAACTTTTGCCTAGATTTCTATCCCATCTCCCAAATTGTCGACCTTAGAGTCAAGGTTCTGACTATTAAGCAAGAACCTGAAGAATCTTTGGCCTCATCCTGGAATCGTTTTACTACACTTTTAGCATCAGGCCCGGACCTTAGTCTACCAGATCCTATTCTTTTACAACACTTTTATAAAGGTCTGAGTAGAGACAGTAGAAAATTGCTCGACACAACTTCAGGAGGATCATTCTTGCATATCTCTGCTGAGAAAGCAAGATCAATCCTAGACCAAATCCTATCCAGTGAATTAGACTACCTCCTAGAAGTAGAACCTCAAGTAGCTGAAGACAAACATTTGCCAGATACACCATCCACCTCAGCTAATCCATGTCTTGAGCAAGACAAGGAAGACATTCCACTTCCTGATTTTATGCTAGATATTGAACCTGATCTGTTTTTCGATTTTGGAAACATCTTCAACTATCACAAGGTGAAGAAGCCACAAGGCAAATATCACCCAATAAAGCCATGCAATATTGATGAGGATATTCCAACAGGAAAAACCTCAGGAGAGTTAGTGTCTGTCATGAGCAATGAGTGGTTAGAAGAGTCAGAGCTTTCCTCTGAAATAATTCGTTTGAATTCATCTTCTCTTCCCATTCATTGCGTGATTAACAATGATCGCATAGACGCTCTCTACAATCCAGTTGTGGGTATAAATATCATGTCTACCACACTAGCAAAATATTTGCGAGAGAGACATGACATTAACCCCAACAGTGAAGTTTATAAGAAATCTTTCAAGACAAATTCGTCCTTGTTTAGGAATCCTACATGTCCTACCACTTCGGGTAGAAGGAACCCCTGTTCACTTAAGTTTTTATGTCTTTGACATAGGGGATTTCCACCTGTTGATGGGACAACCATTTAGAAGACTTCTTTATGAAGGACAACCGGGAAGCTTAACATTTGTTTAGGCAAGAAACTCCAGCTTCCAATGTCCATTTCACACTCTTTAAATACTATGACCGAGCCCCATCCACATTATGATCCGTTGGAGGAATTTAGAGCAGCTTCTCTAGAATTCCTAGTGAAGCCAGAATAAGAAGACGAAGCTAGATTCTTCATAGAAGAAGAAGCTGACCCTTCTGAGAATGAACCATTAGATGAGTTTACCTTACCACCTAGGCCTCCTATTGAGTTCAAACCTTTACCAGCCGGTCTTAGATATGCCTTTCTAGGAAATGATCCGGACACTCCTGTCATCATAAGTGATACTCTCACTCAGGAGCAGACTTTTCGCTTAATGGCTATCCTAGAAAAACATAAAAAAGCTTTTGGCTACTCACTCCAGGAGCTCAAAGGAATTAGTCCTGCCCTTTGTACCCATCGCATTCCCACAGATCCCGATATTCCACCATCTAGAGAACCCCAACGTAGGCTCAATAATGCGATGAGGGAAGTTGTTAAGAAAGAAGTTTTAAAACTGTTGCACGCTGGGATTATTTACCCCGTGCCACACAGTGAGTGGGTCAGCCCCCGTCCAAGTTGTGCCTAAAAAGGAGGTATGACTGTTGTCCAAAATGAGAAGAATAAGTTAATCCCACAAAGAACCGTCACAGGGATGGCGAATGTGCATAGATTATAGAAAGCTTAATAAGGCAACAAGAAAAGATCACTTTCCTTTGCCTTTCATTGATGAGATGCTTGAGCGATTAGCCAACCATTCTTACTTTTGCTTCCTTGATGGATATTCTGGATATCATCAAATCCCTATCCATCCTAATGATCAAAACAAAACGACCTTTACATGCCCTTATGGAACCTTTGCTTATCGTAGGATGTCTTTTGGGTTATGTAATGCACCGGCTTCTTTTCAAAGATGTATGATGTCTATATTTTCGATATGATTGAAAAGATTATGGAAGTTTTCATGGATGATTTTTCTCGTTTATGGAAAAACTTTTGATGAGTGCCTTGAAAACATAGATCGAGTTTTACAAAGATGTGAGGAAAAACACTTAGTCCTTAATTGGGAAAAGTGTCATTTCATGGTTAGAGAAGGAATAGTGCTAGGACACTTAGTGTCCGAAAGAGGCATCGAGGTAGATAGAGCCAAAATAGAAGTTATTGAACAACTGCCTCCTCCTATCAATGTGAAAGGAATTAGAAGTTTCCTTGGTCATGCTGGTTTTTATCGAAGATTCATAAAAGATTTTTCTTACATCACTAGATCTCTTACCCGCTTATTGGCTAAGGATGTTCCTTTTGACTTTGATGATGCCCGCTTACAATCATTTGAGATCCTTAAGAAAGCGCTCATCTCTGCTCCAATCATTCAACCCCCCGATTGGACTTTACCTTTTGAAATTATGTGTGATGCAAGTGACTACTGTTGTAGGAGCAGATGTTAGGATAGACTAAGGATAAGAAGCATCATGCAATAGCATACGCTAGCAAAACTTTGACCGGACCTCGGCTTAATTATGCTACCACCGAAAAAAGAGCTCCTAGTCATTGTCTTTGCTATTGATAAGTTTAGATCCTACTTAGTGGGTGCTAAAGTGATTGTTTACAATGATCATGCCGCTTTAAAATATTTGCTCACTAAGAAAGATGCTAAACCTCGATTGATAAGATGGATCTTATTACTCCAAGAATTTGATCTAGAAATAAAAGATAAAAAGGAGTAGAAAACTCGTTGCCGATCACTTGTCTAGAATGCGCTTGAGAAACCACGGAACTACCCATCGACGACGCACTCCGGACGACATGCTCTACGGAATCAACGATCCGACCCCGGTATGCGATATTGTTAATTTTATGGTTACAAAGTTACGTACCACCAGGAGGCAACACAAGGAAACTTATCCAGGAGAGTCGTACTCACATATGGGATGAGCCCTACCTCTTCCGAGTGTGCTCGATGGCCTGCTTAAGATGTGTGCCCACCGAAGAAGGAATCAAAATCATTGAAAGATGCCACTCATCACCATATGGAGGTCATTATGGGCTGTTCCGTACACATGCGAAGATTTGGCAATGCGAATTTTTCTGGCCAACAATGTATGAAGACACAAAAGATTTCATTCGGAGATGCGGTCCTTGTCAAAGGCATGGCAACATTAACTCAAGAGATGCCATGCCACTTATCAACAACCTTCGGATCGAGCTCTTTGATGTCTCGGGAGTTGATTTCATGGGACCATTTCCACCATCGAAGAAATGTGAATACATCCTCGTAGCAGTGGACTATGTGTCCAAATGGGTCGAAGCTCGCCATGCAAAAAGGCGGATAGCTCAAGCTCCAAGAAGATGTTCGAAGAAATAATATTCCCAAGATTTGGAGTCCCAAGGATAGTCATAAGTGATGGAGGATCACATTTCATCGACAAACGCTTTGAGCAATACTTAATGAAGCATGGAGTACGCCATAACGTCGCTACTCCGTATCACCCTCAGACAAGTGGCCAAGCAGAGACATCAAATAAGCAAATCAAGAATATTCTTCGAAGACAAGTGAATGAAATGGGAACCGCATGGAAAGACAAGCTTCCCGATGCACCGTGGGCATATCGAACAGCCTACAAGACACCTATCGGGATGTCACCATATCAACTAGTCTATGGAAAGACTGCCACTTACCAAGAGCTGAATTCAAAGCTCACTGGGCCATCAAGAAATGGAATATGGACCTAGAAGCGCAGGAGAGAAGAGGAGGATGCAAATCTCTGAGTTAGAAGAATGGAGAGAGAAAGCCTATCACAATGCCAAGATATACAAAGAAAGAGTGAAAAGATGGCACGACAAGAAAATCAAGATCAAGGAGTTCACACCCGGAGACAAGGTATTACTTTTTAATTCCAGGGTCAAACTCTTCGGGCAAGGAAAGCTTCGAAGCAAATGGGAAGGACCGTTCAAGTAGTAAGCTCATCATCGCATGGAGCCATTACGCTTCGCAACAACGAAGGTACGATATTCAAGGTAAATGGTCAACGCCTTAAAATATTTTTAGAGCCCATTAAGGAAATAGGTGAAATAGATGAATTAAACTTCTTTCTCAATTAGGTAGTTGAGCCCGACCTTTTTACTTTTTGTTTTTCGGGGTCCAGGGTATTTTTCCGAACGACAAAAATACGCTAAATAGGTTGCGAAAAACCCCGGGGGGAGTCCACCCGCGTAGTCGGCCGACCCAAAGGGGAGTCGGCCGACTCATGGACTCCCCATTCACCGCCAGCTTTTGCACTCGTGATCCTTCCATACTCTTCCTTCAGGAATTTTTGCCGATTAGGGTTTTTGAGATCACGTTGACGCGTTATTCCTACGGAGATTCCCTTTAGATGCCCTTTAGATGTCTCTCCATCCCCCCTATATAAAGAAACCCAGCCTCAGGCCAACCTCATTCCATCTAAAGCCTCCTCCTCCTAGCATCAACCTTGCTACGCAGCAATGGCGAAGTCAGAGCCAGAGAATTTAGATAGGAGATTGATCCGCTTTGGAATTGATCTCAACACCATCCCAAAGGAGGAGCCCAAGTCCAAGGCCATCGTTCTTGCTGAGCCAAAACCCCTAGCCTCTATCCCTCCAAAACCTCAAGCTTACAGCCATAGCTACTTCGCTCAACCATTCATCGCTGCACCCAAACCTTTGCTCCTTGATGGACCTCCACCAAAAGGTCCTATTGTGAAGCTCCCAGAAGGCACCAAGATCCTCCCTCCTAAGCACAATGAGATGCTTATGGGAGTGAAGACCAACAAGCAAGGGGAGATCGTCTGTGCCAAGTATAGCACCGGAGAGCGCTCGTATTTTGAGGGAGTCCGTGCTCACCCAAGCAAAGTGAAGTTCGTCCCTCCGAAGGAAGCCCCAAAAGCAGCTCTTGCCGCCACAGAAGCTCCAAGGAAGCGTCGCAAGACCATTGCAGACTTAGAGAAGGAGTTAGAAACTCGCCGCGACGTTATTGCATCTGCTCGAAACGCCCAACATATCCGGAGAAAGGTAGCATTGTCACTCTCATAGATAGACTTCGTGCGCAAGAGAAGAGGACGGATAAGTTAGAAAAGAGGTTAGACGCTCTAGAGAAGCGAGTTGATTAGATGAGATCTGTCTTAGCATCAAAAAGGCCTAGTATGTTTAGATTAAAAGTTTTAGTTCGCAAGAGTGCTTAGTTAAAGTTCAGTTCGATCTTAGTTCCTTTCAATACTTGTAATCCAGGCCTTAATGAAGATGAAATAAAGTTTCTAGTTATATTTATTATTGCATATGTGTTGCCTCTTTTGTCTCCACCTTGTTGTGAATGAAGATAACAGGAATCTAGTGTGGGGGAGGCAACCGACGACGAAACTAACGGATATCAGCGAACCAGCAAAATATTTGAGAGTATACGATGTGAAGATCACGCACGACGAAGCGGACCCCGAGGGGCCACCTGCTAGAGTCGGCCGCCCCTGGGGTGGGCCCATTTGGCTCCAGCTTTCGTCCACGGTCAGGTTTGCTTCCCTACGTTCCAAAATTTATACCGATCACGTTTTTCCGATTCGTTTGGGGAACACTTTGAATTAAATCACCTGATATATATACTGAGAAGGTAGATTATTTTAATCATGACCCCAAGATAGACTCACACCATGATAATTCCCTGGGAATCCTCATTCTTTGGGAACGTATTTTATAGGGACCCCATTTTACTTAAGTTGTTGAGGACAGTGATATAGCATGGACCATGAGAACCTGATTTCTTGATGTCTAGTTGCTTGGAGAATTTCTTTTCGAAAATCTTAAAATGTTAGCTATACTTCTCCTCTGTGGTTATAAATGCCTATAGAGCCTCGTCGACAAAATTCTGAAAGACCAGCACATAAGCTTTTATTTGTGTTGAGAATAGTCTTGGCGGTATTAGAGCCTTAGAGAAGGGTCTCTTACTCATATGATCAAGTGCACTTACACCCACATATATATCTCGCTGCTCCTACACTCGAGTACGCAAAAACATGCTTTCCGCCATTCATCCATCTCCTACACTGGGAGAGGATACATACACTTTCTAGGATTTCTATATGCTCCAAGGATTGTTATCATCATCCAGCTGTTGAAAGAAGATTATTATTGTCATCATCATCATCATGTTCAAGAAAGTTATTGTGTCCGAGAGTGAGACATGGGCTATGCAAAAATAATGTTAAAAAAAAAAAGAAGAAAGAAAGAAAAGAAAAGAGATAGCCCATGAGCTCCAAAGTATTCCAATCCCAGAAGAAGGAAAGTTCAAAGAAGCTCAAAGAGCTATTCAAGAGAAGATCAAGCAAAGCAATGTTCAAGAGAAGAGTATGCAAGAGAGGGAAGGAGCATTATTATCATCAATTTAGCCACCAAATATTCCACACACTTGCACACACTTGATCTAGAGTAAGGTCCCCCTCTCCTTGGTTCCCGTTTTTGACTAATCAATATGCACAGGTAAAAATGCTATTCCTTGAAATACCTTAAACTCCATATAAGCCTTAGTAGAATAGGAGGCATACCCTTTCACATGCCTCAAGTGAGTTCCAAAAATACCACATACATTGAGAGATTTGAGTGCTCTATACTTAATGGTGAGATCCACAAATACCACATATAAAGAGTGATTCGAGTGTACTACATGATGGAGAAGGGTAAGCTAAGTTTTCTGTGCAAAAATATTATAAAAACTCCAAGTGACAGGATTGATAGAAGAAGGATCTCTACTTCGCGCTGTTCCATCTTTCAACTCCCCAAAGTTCAATGGTAGACACTTTGAATCCCGCAGTACAGGTATGATCAGGGATAATCTAATGTTGATGTCTTAGTTTGAGGCTATGCTTAAAGTAATCCATCCTTTTCCTCGAGACGAGTAAAAGACAAGTGTGGGGGAGTTTGTTGACGGTCGTTAACTCATAAAATTAACCGTCAACTTAGCATGCAAATGGACCTATTTATAAATACTTGATAGATATAGGGTTACCACTGACAGAATTCCACGAGTTTTGGTGAATATCTATTTCTGCAGGGTGACAGCTGAAAATCAACCAAGATGGCCCACATGTCATGATTACATAGAGATAAAGACCGAACGGGTAAAATTGTATAATCTAGAAGACTCCAGAAGGCAAACCCTGGAAGCTGGGGCCCACCTGGCACTGTGGCCAGTCGGCCGACCAGGGAAGGGGAGTCGGCCGACTCCCCATCTCCACCAATCAGGTGGAGTCTCGCGGATCCTGCCTCCACCGACTTTGAAGATCAATAATTATCGTCCATTTAGGTCGGTTTGATCCGAGGGCTGTGGTTAATCCTAGGGGGCTATATAAGCAGAGCCCCTGGCCCCTGGGTAAAACCCTAATTCATTCTCCAATTCATTCAAGACTTCAATCCAGAGAGAGTTAGATAGAGAAGGGTCCCTCGAATGGATCTATCTCTATAGGGTATTAGATTCAAGAGAGATTGAGAGAGTATAGAGTGGAGGTAGATTTGGAGGAAGCCCGGCCTGTCGGTGTCTCCTCTCCAGTGTATCTGCGGGATCAAGTCTCCTAACCCGAGGCTTGGTTTCAGAATCATTCGGCAATTCAACTTCTAATACTAGTAAGTTTGTTGTTATTATTGTTCTTCGGTTTACAAGTTTACTTTATTCGCTTCGCGTTGGGAATAGAGTAATCGTTCTTTAGCATAAGCGTGGTGCTTAGGCTAGGTTCACTTGTAGATGCTCCCTATCCGGCCGGAACCGTGGTAGTAGTGGGGGAAGTGACAATCCCTTTATTACCTTTGTAATCCACTTCCCGTTGGTAGGTAAGGTAGGTCCTTAGTGCCCGGTTTAGCATCCTTTGTGGTGTCTTTTCCTCAGGTACCCCCTTAGAACAGTAGTCTCAAAGCTTGCCATAGGTTAGAAGAAGACTGACGAAGGAGTTCTCTCTATATCGCTTAATTCTCACTTGACTAGCAGCCCAGGGGTAGTAGTAAAGATCGGGTTAGTCTATTGCACGTTTTCTCTTAGCGGATAAAAACAAATACGATACTCAGGATTTATCTCCCGGGTGAAGTGCTCACCGATATCCGTGCGCTTGCGGATTATTTCTCTTGATTCTTTCGTGTGCGTATCTAGTGTCAATAGCCCCTCGGGGTCCGCTTCGCCTAGCGTGATCTTTATGTCATATCTTTTCACATATTTTTGCTGTTTCGCTGATATCCGTTAGTTTCATCGTCGGTTGCCTCCCCCACACTAGATTCATGTTATCTTCATTCACAACAAGGTGGAGACAAAAGAGGCAACACATATGCAACAATAAATATAACTAAAAACTTTATTTCATCTTCTTTAAGGCCTGGATTACAAGTATTGAAAAGGAACTAAGATTGAACTAAACTTGAACTAAGCACACTTGCAAACTAAAAATTTAAACTGAGCAATCTAAATCACACTAGGCCTTTCCGATGCTAAGATAAATGTTGTCTAATCAACTCGCTTCTCCAGAGCGTCTAACTTTTTCTCTAACTTATCCGTCCTCTTCTCGAGCGCACGAAGTCTATCTATGATAGTGACAATGCTACCGCTTCCGGACATGTTGGCAGTTTTGCAGAGATGCAATAATTTCGCGCTGAGTTTCTAGCTCCGTCTCTAAGTCTGCCATGGTCTTGCGACGCTTCCTTGGAGCTTCTGAGGCGGCGAGAGCTGCTTTCGGGGCTTCCTTCGGAGGGATGAACTTAACCTTGCTCGGGTGAGCACGGACTCCCTCAAAATAAGAGTGCTCTCCAGTGCTATACTTAGCACAGACGATCTCCCCTTGCTTGTTGGTCTTCACTCCCATAAGCATCTCATTGTGCTTAGGAGGGAGGATCCTGGTGCCTTCTGGAAGCTTCACAATAGGACCCTTCGGTGGAGGTTCATCTAGGAGCAAAGGCTTAGGTGCAGTGATGACTGGTTGGGCGAAGTAGCAATGGTTGTAAGCCTGGGGTTTTGGAGGGATAGAGGCTAGAGGTTTTGGCTCAGCAAGAACAATGGCCTTGAACTCAAGCTTCTCCTTTGGGATGGTGTTGAGATCAATCCCGAAGCGGATCAATCTCCTATCTAAATTTTCTGGCTCAGGCTTCACCATTGCTGCGTAGCAAGCTTGATGCTAGGAGGGGGAGGCTTTAGATGGAATGAGGTTGGCCTAAGGTCGGGCTTCTTTATATAGGGGGCTAGGAAAGCATCTAAAAAGAATCTCCGAAGGAATAACGCGTCAACGCGATCTCAAAAACCCTAATCGGCAAAAATTCCCGAAGGAAGAGTGTAGAAGGATCACGAATGCAAAAGGCGGCGGTGAATGGACGAGTCCCTGGGGCGGCCGACTCCTGGCCAGAGGCGGCCGCCTCTGGCAGGTGGGCTCCCGGCTCAGGTTTTTTCGCAACCTATTTAGCGTATTTTTGTCATTCGAAAAAATACCCTGGACCCCGAAAAACGAAAAGTAAAAAGGTCGGGCCCAACTACCTAATTGAGAAAGAAATTTAATTCATCTATTTCACCTATTTCTTCAATGGGCTCTAAAAATATTTTAAGACGTTGACCATTTACCTTGAATATCGTACCTTCATTGTTGCGAAGCGTAACGGCTCCATGCGATGTTGAGCTTACTACTTCGAACGGTCCTTCCCATTTGCTTCGAAGCTTTCCTTGCCCGAAGAGTTTGACCCTGGAATTAAAAAGTAATACCTTGTCTCCGGGTGTGAACTCTTTGATCTTGATTCTCTTGTCATGCCATCTTTTCACTCTCTCTTTGTATATCTTGGCATTGTGATAGGCTTTTTCTCTCCATTCTTCTAATTCGTAGATTTGCATCCTCCTCTTCTCTCCCGCGCTTCTAGATCCATATTCCACTTCTTGATGGCCCAAAGAGCTTTAAATTCCAGCTCTACCGGCAAGTGGCAGTCTTTCCATAGACTAGTTGATATGGTGACATCCCAATGGGTGTCTTGTATGCTTCGATATGCCCATAGTGCATCGGAAGTTTGTCCTTCCATGCGTTCCCATTTCATTCACCGTCTTCGAAGAATATTCTTGATTTGCTTATTTGATGTCTCGCTTGGCCACTTGTCTCGAGGGTGATACGGAGTAGCAACGTTACGATGTACCCCATGCTTCAATAAGTATTGCTTGAAACGTTTGTCGATGAAATGTGATCCTCCATCACTTATGACTATCCTTGGGACTCCAAATCTTGGGAATATTATTTCTTTGAACATCTTCTTGGAGCTAAAACTATCTGCCTTTTTGCACGGCAGAGCTTTGACCCATTTGGATACGTAGTCCACTGCTACAAGGATGTATTCACATTTCTTCGGTGGTGGAAATGGTCCTATAAAGTCAATTCCCCAGACATCAAAGAGCTCGATTTGGAGATTGTTGACGAGTGGCATGGCATCTCTTGAGTTAATGTTGCCATGTCTTTGACAAGGACCGCATCTCCGAATGAAGTCTTTCGTGTCTTCATACATTGTTGGCCGTAAGAATCCACATTGCCAAATCTTCGCATGTGTACGGAACACCCCATAATGGCCTCCATATGGTGATGAGTGGCATCTTTCAATGATTTTGATTCCTTCTTCGGTGGGCACACATCTTCCGAGCGACCATCGTAGCATACCCTAAGAGGTAGGGTTCATCCCATATGTGAGTATGACTCTCCCCTGGATAAGTTTCCTTTTGTTGCCTCCTAGTGGTACGTAACCTATAACCATAAAATTAACAATATCTCGCATACCAGGGGTCGATCTGTTGATTCGTAGAGCATGTCGTCCGGAGTGCGTCGTCGATGGGTAGTTCCCGTGGTTTCTCAAACCGCATTCTAGACAAGTGATCGGCAACATGAATTTTCTACTCCCTTTTTATCTTTTATTTCTAAGTCAAATTCTTGGAGTAACAAAATCCATCTTATCAAACGAGGTTTAGCATCTTTTTTAGTAAGCAAATATTTTAAAGCGTATGATCGGTGTAAACAATCACTTTGACACCCACTAAGTAGGATCTAAACTTATCAATAGCAAAGACAACAAATAGATGCTCTTTTCGCAGTAGCATAATTAAGCCGAGGTCCTATCAAAGTTTTGCTAGCGTAAGCTATTGCGTGATGCTTCTTATCCTTAGTCTGTCCTAACACCGCTCCTACAAACAGAAGTCACTTGCATCGCACATAATTTCAAGAGGTAGAGTCCAATCGGGGGTTGGATGATTGGAGTAGAGATAAGCACTTTCTTAAGGATCTCAAATGATTGTAAGTGCATCATCAAAATCAAAAGGAACATCCTTAGCCAATAAGTGGGTAAGAGGTCTAGCGATGTAAGAAAAATCTTTTATGAATCTACGATAAAAACCAGCTGTTGACGGTCCTTAAGTATCAATTTTATACCGTCAACGCAAAGCAAGAGAAAGGACTAATATGAGTTCACCCGTTAGATATAGGGGTTACACTCCATGCAATTCCATGAGTTTTGGTGATTGTCTATTTCGCAGGGGTTATCGAAAGAGAACCAAAGGAGGCCCACATGTCATGATTACATAGAGATAAAGACCGAACGGGTAAAATTGTATAATCTAGAAGACTCCGAAGGCAAACCCCGGAAGCCGGGCCCACTGGCAGTGGCGGCCGGCCGACCCAGGGGAGTCGGCCGACTCCCCACCTCCACCAATCGTGGAGTCTTGTGGATCCCGCCTCCACCGCCTTTGAGGATGAATAATTATCGTCCATTTAGGTCGGTTTGATCCGAGGGCTGTGGTTAATCCTAGGGAGCTATATATTCGAGCCCCCGGCCCCCGGGTAAAACCCTAATTCATTCAAGAGTTCATTCTCTCATCGTAATTCGTAGAAGCCGAGCCACCATCTCAATTAGAGCTCCATAGTTTAGTAGCATAGCTACATAGGAATAGATCTAGAGGGAATCAAGCCTAGCTTGGAGTCCGGATCTCGTCGGAGTTCTTGGTAATTCCCCTCTACATTCTTGTAATATTCATCATTGTTCGTGATACTATGAGTAGTACTTTATTCTATTCTATTATATCGACTTGACTTTGCTCTATTTGATTATGTTCTCAATTATATTGTTCTTAGTTTACTTTGATTATATGTTTAGCATAGTTGGACTAGAATTATGTTTATGCATAGGATCGTATAGCGCTTGCTCATTAGATCGATGGGTGAGTGGTAAATATTGTGTAGGCGTGGTGCCTAGACCGTATTTATCTCGCGATTGCACCCTATATTCCGGATCGTGAGGTAGATCGCGGAGTGACAAGGTCTTGTTGAGTCCTTTGTAGCCCTTCTCCCGAGTATAGGTCTAGCGTAACAAACCTATTACATTGAAGTCATTGCTATGTCTCTTGTCTTCTCTCGGTAATATCACTATGCATAGATGTAACCTTTTCCCGCCATGATTGCTAGATGTTCTTGCACTAATCATTGTATGCTTTGACTTTGTAGTTAGAACAACATAGGATTATACCCTAGATCGTCCTAGTCCATGCTAGTGTTATAAGCTTAGAGTGCTAAGTTGAGATGGCTTATTACTATTATTTTATGTGGCTAAATGCTCTCATTTATCTTATGTCAATTATCATTCATTCCTATATTTTATGTGACACTTACCCCGTATGAGATGATTGATACTGCAAGGTTAAGCTCTCCATTATAGCATGTGCATTGCTCATCACTCATTATCCAAAGGCATTCCCTTCCCAAGGGTAAAAATATAAATAACGATACCGGATTACTCCCCCGGTTAAATTGCTACATCGTATTATCCGTGCGCTTGCGGATCCCATATTTATTTCTAGTAGCAAATTGCATAATTTAGTACGCATTTTTGGCGCCATGTTGGGGATGACAACCTAACACCGAGTGGCGTTAGAAATGTCAACAAGCATTTTTGGCGCCGTTGCCGGGAAGGTTGAAAGCCAATGGATAATGAGCAGCATTGCACTATATAATGAGATTGAGCACTGTCACCATTCTCTACTCATACAGCCTTACCCTTGTCTTTCGTCTATTTTTATATCTTATGCAGGGTAATGTATGAAAAAGACAATTCTTCCTGATAATTATATTGACAATCCAGAAGCTTTATTCAGGAAGGCCAGAAGCAAGTTGAAGAAGACCAATCAATCATCATCATCATCAACTCAACTTGGAAGTTTGTCAGAAGCAGAAAGTCAACCTTTCGTGCGAGACTTGACACCAGCGTTTGAAGCCATGGCGCACAAGTCACTCCACGAGTTCTCAGCTCCCACTACGGACAACATTCGTACTGACCAGCCAAGCGGACATCGAAGGAGCTTTTGAGCTCAAGCCTGCGCTAATCAACATGGTGCAAGCAAGCCGCTTACGTGGGAAGGCCCATGAAGATGCTAGTGCTCATCTCCAACACTTTCTCGAGATTTGTAGCACATTCACTATCAAGGATGTCCCCGAGATGATATACTACTTCGCCTCTTTCCATTCTCACTCTTGGGGAGAGCGAAGCGAAAGGGTTCTACGCCAATAAGGAGAAGAATCCTACGTGGGCACTATGTTCCACCAATTTCTTGGCGAAGTTCTTCCCCATGGGCAAGACAAATGCTCTTCGTGGGAAGATATCAAGCTTTCAAAGAACACCATGATGAGACCGTCCCGTAAGCTTGGGAGCGCTTTCAAGATTACATCCTCGAGTGTCCTCATCATGGCATGGAGAATTGGCTGCTTATGCGTACATTCTACCATGGGCTCGCAACAAGACACGTGAGATGATGGATGCTTTCAGCTGGAGGTGCATTCTTATCACTTACTATTCCTCGGAGCCACACTCTTGTGGAGAAGATGGCATCCAACCAAGGTTGGAGTGAAGAAAGAACTCGACCCGCAAGAGAGGGGGAGGAATGCACCCCGAAAGAGGTAGACATGCTTTGTCTGCCAAAATGGATTTGCTAATGAAGAGGCTCGATGAGAGAGCCCCAGAGAAGAAAGAAGTCATGCATATACATGATGCTCGCATGACATGTGAAGTGTTGTTTCGGCCCTTTGGGGTTGCACCCCCTGAAGGACCAAAACAGGAGATAATGGAAACGAAGAACTACAAAACGAAATGAACAACACGAACCTTATATTCCTTGTGCTCCGGCTAAAACGCACGGAGTCCAGAAGTCCCTTACAACGTCCCCTGTGGGGTCTATTTATAGGAAACCGTGTTGCATTTTGTACAAGAATGCCCCGGCAACCCTAATTTCTACGTACAGGAGCAGACACGGGCGATAAGTAAATGGCCCAAGGGCCCACGCTTTGCCGGTTAACTACCGACCAAGACACATCCGGGCTCTCCTTTCGCCCGGCCGCCAAATGCGTCCGTACTTGCGCCGAATGCGCATCTTCCCGCGCTTATCGGTGCTTTCCGTCCCCGAGGCCCGTCGTCGCACCGACGCGCTGCCGCGCTATCGGGGTTTTCTCCCGCGCCCGCCGACGCCGACGCGCGTCTTCCCGCGCTATCGGGGCTTCCACCCGGGCGCCCGCCGACGCTGAATGCGCGCGCTTCCCGCGCCATCGGGCCTTCCGTCTCGGCTCGATGTCGCACCGGCGCGCGCTTGCGCTTATCGGGGATTTCTCCCCGGCGCCCGTTGACGCCGAACGCGCGTCTTCCCGCTTATCGGGATTTCCCGCGTCCGCCGAATGCGCGCCTCCTTCCCGCGCCCTCGGCTTCCTCCCCGGGCGCCCGTCGACGCCGACGCGCGTCTTCCCGCTTATCGGGGCTTTCCCGCCCGTACTGCGCACATCAAACACACATGGCGTACACAATCGGGGGACGGGGTGGCCAATTCCACTCCGCCCCACAAGCAGCCCTCCGGTCTTGCCCGGAATGGACGGCCCTTCCGGCAAGGCCGCCAAAACGCCGACACGCCGAAAGTGTTTGTGCCGAAAGTGCAACGAAGCCGAAAAGACGCTAGCTCGCCGATTACGACCGTGCCGAATGTGCCGGCGCCGCCCCAGGATGAGGAGACGTTTTTTTTTTTTTTTTTTTTTTTTTTTACCTCGATTCGCGTGAAACGACGCCTCGATTCGCGCGAACCGACGCGTCCGGCTCCCCACGGCCGCCCCCGCCTATAAAGGCAGAGACGCGTGAGGGGCGAGCACTTAGCTCCCGCGCGCCGCCCGACGCATTCGAGAGATCGCTTCCGGTCTCCGCATCCGGACTCTTCCTCCTCATTCGGTAAGGGTTTTGCACTTTCGTTTCCTTTTGCGTTATTTAGGCTTTCGGCCGAGCGAGGAGGATTAGGTAAGGTACGAATGTTGCTACCGCCCTATTGAACGCGCTTTCGTTTTTCTTCATAGTTTGGAAGCTCGGGCGTCCTATCGGAGCGATCGCCTATGTCCGAAAGCTCCTCGTCCGGATTCATCCGGAACAGCCCACGACACCGCATCCGGGCTCTCCGCTTTTTGCGCTGAACCGCGGCCCAACTTAGCCAATCCGGACGGAAAGAATGCCACGTGAATCCGGGGGCCGCCCGGGAGAGCCCGAGATGGTTGAACCTATTCGCGCCAAAGCACCCACGATGGTGGCACTCAAGGCTGACTTGTCCGCCGAAGAAACTGCTAGCGGCCAAGGGAGCGCCGAGCGGCGGGTGAAGAATATGCCGACCCGCGGAATATGACGGCGGAGGAGCACGCGGCCGGGCCGGACCGGATGGGGGTGAAGCAGGACCGGCCCGGCACGAAGAAGTCGGCGGGTCGAAGATAGGGCACACCGGCATCATATGCCGATCTAAAATTGACGAAGAGCGACTTGACTCGTATCAACGCAGCGGCCTTCTGAGCGCCTTTGAGCGCGAAAGGAGCCGAGCGCCGGGGGACGAGGTTACCCCGAAACCGAGACCGAATGAGGCAGTTGTGTTCCGCGACTTCTTCATCGCCGGGTTGAGGTTTCCCGTGGATCCATTTTTTGGAGCCGTTCTGCAAAAGTACCGCCCGCATCCATCATCTCACCGAATGCAATCGCCCGGCTCGCATATACGCCATGGCTACGAAGATGATGGGCCACGAGCCAAGTGTTGCACATTTCGTGAAACTCCATTGCACCCACTTCCACTCGAAAGTGGGGAAGGTTGA